>JAOXYJ010060545.1:0-11895 GCA_028566555.1 Lithophaga nigra
TATAATATACTGGTAAGTGTAGAATTATAAGGATTATACAGATTAGCAATTTTGCTAGTAAGGAGAGTCTGTCGGCTACCAATCGAACACACCAAAACTGACGGAGAAGTGGTCAAGGTTTGGATTTTTTTTCTTTATGTTTTAAATGGTATTTGGAAATGCAGATATGTCGGTGTTATAGATTGATGATTCTACTGTTTTCCCTATTATTTTTGCGTTGATTTATCTTGGTGCTCGCAAGTGTCACAAAATTAATTACGGCTACTGTATGCCCCAGAAGTACGTAATTTTTAAAGAATAAAACATCGATCGAACTTAATTTTAGGAGATTTTGTCAATTTAGCATTATATTTAATTGGCCAGTTGAACAAATGGCAATAAAACATCCGATAATATACTTTTTGAGCACTTGACAACAAAAATAAATAATAAATGGACCTTTCCTATCTCTTTTAATTTGAGAGTTAAATTATTTTGTTCTCGTTTGACCTCATTCCCGCCTGATTACCTTTAACGACAGTCATGTATATTTGGGAGCTAGAGTTATTTATCTGGTATTGTCCGGTCAAGTACGAATATATCAATTTGATCATGGTAAAATCTAAATATCCGTGTACCCTTGAAAGTAAGGTAAAAGTCATCAGTCAAAATAGTTCTAAAATTAAGATGACGAAACAAAAGATATATTAATTCAGTATTTAACCTGCGTTGT
Organism: Lithophaga nigra; assembly: GCA_028566555.1. NCBI lineage: Eukaryota > Metazoa > Mollusca > Bivalvia > Mytilida > Mytilidae > Lithophaga > Lithophaga nigra. The sequence goes on from JAOXYJ010060545.1 coordinate 713, forward strand.
GAAAGCTGCGAAAAAAGGAGAAAAAGCATATTTTTACCACCAACTCATCGAAAAATTGTCTATTTCCAGTTTTTAAATTGCACTGGTGACTTGAACAATTCAAAAGCTAAATCTATATATCAGTATCTAATCCCATCCCCGAGGTGGTGTTTCTTCATTGATTGTGAGAAACAGATAAATATAATACAGACGCTTTATATCGAGTGTATTCCGTTTTTCAACTGTGTACAGTTAAATGCATATGTAAGTCTATTTGCCTCTCTTTAAATTATAGATTTTAAGTTCTTATTCTTTTGTTTTTATTTCAAAATTCTTTTTACAACACTAAAATAAGATTAATACCTAATTAAATTCTCTTTCTCTCTTTCAAGTTAATTAAGAAATTGAGTTTGAAATTTTCCTCATTGCATTTTAACAGTATTTCAAAACTGATACGAAATTATTTATAATAGATTATAAAATATACATGTTTTATATCAAGTTTGTGCAGTTTCATAACATGGAAATAAGCAGAGGAATATCTCAATGAAACGAAAATACTTCATCCTTTCTGTTATGGGAAACACCATTTTATATTTTTTTATCCATAGGTGGAGCAGGACTGTCACTTTTTTGTGCTGTGTTATTGCTAGTAATCTTGTGTATCCTAGTGAACGTTAAAAAAAGGTATGCTTTCATAGTTAGAGTACGAGCAAGAAAATTCGTCATGAGAAAAGTAAATATATATATTTGTACCAGGACGAAATAATATAGATTGTTATGTATCTTTGAAGAGACTTTATCTGTTCTAATTTTGTGTGGAAATTTTGAGCTTTGCTTGAAATAAAAAAATGCCCCCATAGTAACGGGATTTTTTAAATCTTAAATTTGCATGTCAAATAGTAAAAATTACCTTCTTAAAGATAAATTGAGAAACATCTATATCCATTTTACTCATGGCAAATATAATTTCTGCTTGACGTCGACAAGTATCAAGGAATAAAAAGAAACCACAATCCGAATACAACAAGACAAAGACATTACGAAGGACCAAACAAAATTTGAACATTACGAATTTTCGGTCATACACTCGGGTGAAAAGAGTATTTTATCATATTCTATATTGTATGCAAACGAGGTATTTTTGTGCGAGATATACTTGAGGCCGTGTTATCGAAGGTGTCTTAGAACATAAGACATGTCGTAAGATAATCTTTGGACATATCTTAGTGCTAAGTCTATTTATCAAACATGTCTCAACTTGGCATATGTCTTAAATTTTGTCCTAAGTTTAGGACACCAAAGTAGTTGTCTTATGATGGTCTTAAGATTATCATAACTTTACTTTACTGCAGGTGGTTTCCCAAACTCTTTTTTTATTGATATTTACGGCAACAGTAGACAATTTACTTAGAGATTTATGTTTTCCAACCTCATTCAAGTGAGTTTTGAAGCTTGGAACATGTAAAATTCGTATATCTTTTTCGATCATATTCATGCTTAGTTTTTATACAGCTATACAGTATCTCACTTGAAAATTGATAACTGAACCATTTGGTAGTTAATACTGGCAAAGCAATTTTTAAACTTTTGTTGATTTAAATTTTTTTAATTTGTTTTGTTTTATTAGGTTTCTTCATAAAGTCACAGATGCTCTGTTAATTATTATTGTTGTTGTTTTTTTTGTAAGTGTATTTTTATCATGTATATCCGTTGTTTGTACTGTTATAGGAACCATCACTCGTGCTTCTTTCCTTATTCACAACTTAACACCGAATGTGACTTATTACCGGATTTTAACAGCAGCAACAAGCCGGGTGCCATTATTGGAGCAGGAGATGCTTATCCTTCTGGAGCACATGATCTCACCCCCCGGTTTTAAGTGGGTTCGTGGTGCTCTGTCTTTAGTTTTCAGTGTTATGTTTTGTAGTTAGTGTTTGTCTTTGTGTATGTTTGGCCAAACGTTGTATGTTCTTTTTGATTTACGGTTTCCGGCTGCACCTTTGGTATCTTCGAACTTTACTGTACTATTTAATATTTAATTCTGAAAAAAACTTACGTTTTACACATAATGGTTTGGACTTGACAGTTGTAGATAAATGAGATCTACCAACGGCGAACAGTGTTATGTAAACACATCTTCCGGGTTCTAAACGAAAGAATGTGTTTAACTTTGCTTCATGAACACTTTCATTGGTCCAACTTCTGTTAGCAAACTCTCCTACCGAGGCATTCATAGGCGTATCATCAATCCAGAGCTTTCCATTTTCAATGAATGCTTTCCTAGACTCAGGGATTCCAACTTTTATACGAGGAAAAACGTCATCTGTTTCAGGTTCTGAACCAATTTCCCATTCTATATAGAAGAAATATAGTAAATTATCGGTTAAAAAATATTGTTCATTATATTTCATCTATTAAACTGAATATTATATGTAATCATGAAGTCTTTTACATATATCACTTATCATAAAAGTACAGCTATACTTTATTGCGTAGAAATCACAAAATATTTTTCTGTTATTTCTTCAAAAATGCTATTTTTCTAAATTCTTCTCTGACAAGTCTTTGAAAACCATCTAACTAAAGGTTCATTTAAGCTGTATCATTCATCTGACTACGCATTGACAATTCGTGAAATGATTTTTCTCCCTTCTATCGAACTCCTGAGTTAGGTCTTATACATCACGTAGTCTTCACCTGGGCAAAGTTGAACCTCCATTCAGAATGAATAATGCTTTAATTCACATTTTACTAAATTTAGATTCCTGGAGTTTAAGAATTTGAGTAAATGTTAAACTTTTTTGTTTATATTCATATTTGATAGACGTAGATTTGCTTTTCAAAACCATGCCTAACATCTAAGTATTTCGTTGTTTTCGTTACTAGTGCTTTAGTAATTTTTGGAAGTTTTTCTTTGCTATACTTGTTGATTCCTGGGTCTTTACTTCTTCAATCGTTGTAGCCTAATCTTCGTTATAACCATGCCTCAAGCAAATCTATAAATTTCTATTAGGATGAATATTTTTTTTGAGATTTCTCCCGTGAAGACTGTGTATCAAGTTTGAGTTCTATGAGTTATATATCTCCATCATAATGGTATTTTCATTTTTTCAAATCTCAGTAGTTATGTCATAATTATGCTTTCTGTAAAATACTACTGCAGTTCAATTGTTGGTATTCTCATAGATTTTCCCTGGTCCCTGGGGTCTCACCTGCTACTTAACGTCATTTTTCGGAAATATAATCCACATGACGATCACACTCACTGTTTAATATTACTAACTTCCATATTTTCCATACTTAGGTCTTTTTTTCACAATAATTAACTCTGGAACATAGATTGTGAACCCATGCACCTTCATTGCTATATATCTCAATAAATTTAAATCTACGTATCATAATTATTCAATTCAAATTATTATTGCAACTCTTCTCTGGTTTGTTAGTAAAAAGATTTTTAATATGGTCACCCACTGAGGTTTACATTAAATTTGGACCAATTAAATTCTGACGTCATGGATCTTAAGGCTTCCATTTTTATAACAAAATTGTCGTGTGACACTGATACTTTATACTTTACAAAATTTCACTCGAATTTCTGGTACAGATGAATTTTGAAGGTTTTGTTGATTGATGAAAATGTCAAATGTTTGAAAATCATGCAAAATTGACTTTATTTGCAAATGATATTTTTGCATTCCTGTTGCTACTTTTAAGAAGTGAGTGAACATATATATGTAAACGAATATAACATTTAGCTGGATACTGGATACATTATAACAGATTTCATCAGCTTGTGTGATCTGAGGAGTTTCTTGTGGAAATGGCCATGCTTAAGGATGGTAAAATATTCAAGAAAACTGGCTGAGTGTTTTCAGAGAAGAATTTTACACATATTTTCCGTATGGCCATGTGTTCAATTATGTTTCACAGTGGCAGCTATCTTGGATGGAGGTCGGAGTTGTGGGTTAAAGTTTTGAATGAAGACCATCTAAGGCCCATTCCAGCAAGGTCTGGTTTAAACTGGCTCAATAGTTTCAGAGGACAAGATTTTACAAATTATTTCACATACGACATACTATGGACAATCCATGGACCATCCAATCCAAATTTTGTATAATTTGCCTCACTGGTTTCCCGGATTCTATGTTAAACATTGTTCCGTAGTGTCAGTCATCTTGGATGGAAATCGGCGTCATCGGGTATAATTTTGAAGGACACCATCTAACAACCATTCCAGGCAAGTGTGGTTTAAATTACCTCTGCTTATAGTTTCAGAGAAGATTTTAAATATTATTTCTCATAGGGTCCTATGTTAAACTCTCTTCAGTGGTGGTGGCAAATTTTAGATACATTTCATCAGATACAGTTTAAAAGGGGCAGCATCCAATGACAATCCCAACAAAGTTTGCTTTTAAATTAGCTCACTGATTCAGAAGAGATGATTCTCAGCTGGATAGCAGACTCGCGATTTAATTAGTTTTACGACCCGCTGATTATTTAAAAATCTACTTCCGATGACGCTTCCGCCATACAAACATGTTCTCCCCCTCCACAAAAACGCTCATATTTTCCATTGAAAAGAATGAAAGTACATAAAAGTACAATTAAAAATTGTCAAGTTGCTATACCAATATTTTTAAAACAAATTCCCGTAAATACAAGTTTCATATACACGTGAAATTGACACCATAATCTGATAAATACAGACAATGCATATATAAATAGATATGTTTACAGTGTTCCAGACAAATACCTAGTAGCCCCTCGGTTCTTAACAAGTTAAGAGAAAGGAATGTTTTGAAACATTTTCATTTGACAAGAAAATTCTTACCATAAAATGCAACATCATCGTTTCCACCACCCCATTCCAAACCAATATTCTTGTCATTAGACGTCAAAACCACGTCTCCTGGTACAATATAATCGCTGAACATATACGAACTTGTTACATTACTAACATCTGGAGGTCTCGCCTCTACGGTGATATTACAGGAAGCTTCAGAAGTTAAACCAGCTGAGTTTACAGCCGTCACGGTGAAAACGTAGGTGTGATCATGTATTAATTTGGCGCTTAGACCGTCCACTTTGACTTTTTTTGCTAATCCAACAGAAGCCAGGCTTTTTATGTCCGATTTACCTTTAAAAATCATGAACTTTTGAAAAACAAATAACAAAGGACATCTTTTACAAATACATTTTTGTGGTTTATCACTAAATATTGACGCGAAACCTCCCGTCAACTTTTATCCAGAGTTTACTTTTTATTAAATAAAGGTAAAACATCATTCAAGGAAAGTCTTTGTGCAAGGACGTCCAAAGTACAAGATCATTAAACTAAAAATATGAAATATAGTTTGAGTCTGTATATCTTATCATTCTTTATATTATTCGTGATTTTCTTTTCATTCTTTTTAAGAATGTTTATTAAGAGCCCCCAGTTATTAGTATTTTATAGTACCTTGTGCACTTCCTATCTGTATTTCATACTTCACAACATCTCCTACATCTTCGCTACACTCCCAATAGGCTCCCATACTACTGTTTGTTCCTTGGTATTCCGTTGGTTCGTCCATTGAATTTGAGGTATCTACACATCTCACGTACTGCAGATCTGGTGGAGTTGTATCTACCATTATTCCCTTTGATTGAACCAAAGTTTCTTGTTCTGCGAAGTTTACTACTTTAACATTCAGATAATAGATGGTAGAGTTGAGATGTTTATCTTGTGAATTGTCCGGCGAGTTGTCCATTGAAGTGCGAATAAGTGACAAATTGTGCACTGTCAAATCTATAATTTGGAAGTCGTCCGGACTTTCTGCACACACTTCTTCACATCCAATATTACATCCTGGTGGGCATGGAATACAAAAAGTTTTGGCCTGAGTCATTGGTGCTATGGACTCCGTGTCATTGATATTGTCGGAAACACCTACCAATAATTCTTTAATTTTACTTTCCCCATCATAAAATGGTGTTCCGTAAATACACTTCATGCTATCGTTTTTTGGAAGCGGAATTTTAAGACTAGTTATTATGGCTACACCGACAAAAGGTTGGAGAAAGTCAGTAACTGGAGGAAAATAATTGTCTTTATTCCAAGTGAATATTCCAGTTATTCCTTGCTCTTTTAGTCCCACACCATTGAACTGGATGATTATTTCACCGTTCAAAAAAACCTGAATGGTCCAAGTTATATCTATTTGTGTCACGTCTTTCTTCAGATTTACAACAAAATCATTGTAAGATGTGGTTGGGTCAGATTTCAGTGCTATTTGTCGTATGGCTATTTGATATTTATCTCTGATCCAGATGAAAACATACCATTTTTCGTCCATTCGATATCCTGGTATATGAATTCCAACTCCGTAAACTCCATCAGGCACTAGACCATGATCCGATGTATCGTTTATTTGCTTAACCCTGTGCCTACGCGTGGTTGATATCCCCTCATTACTTCTTGATTCAACAGTTGAACCGATAGATGTTAAATTATTGGTTGATGCCAAAGTTGTACTAACTAAGGTAATTCTCTTGACCAAATTTTCTTGTGTTACATTATCTAATTCTGATGTCATGAGGTCAACAGTCTCATTTCCTATAGTAGCAGTGGAAATGGTTAAGCCCATGTTATTTGTTGTATTAGACCGAGTCGCCACTTCTATCATTTCTGTTTTGCTATCATTTTCTGGTGGAGTGAAAGTAAAATCAGAGTAAACTCCATCAAAACTTGAAGCTAAAAACCAGCTGGTTACCATTTTGTTCCCAGACGCAGCTTTAAGAACAACACTATAGTTTCCTTCTGATATGATACGTGATGATAATTTTATACCTCCTTTTATGATGTGCTGTAACTGGTCATCGTGACGAATGAAAAGTGATAGTTTCTCATTCTCGGATATCAAACATCTAGAATCGAAATCATACTCTAGTGGCTGAATCTCAACAGTTGTATCTAAAACTGGGAATACCTGAATTTGTCGAGGACATTTTGATGCTTTTTCAGTATGTGCAATACTTATCATTCCTGATATTGAGTTTGTGTCGGATTGAAATGTTAAGTCTGATTTCCAGTCTTTTCCAACTTTAATTCTTCCAGCAGTAGGCGGTGTTATATCCACCTTTATAGGAAGCGATCGAATTGTTGTTTTTAATCCTGCACCGTTAGTACCTGTTACGGATACAACATAAGTGAAACCCGAATTTAGCTTCAAATTGTAGAAAACCGTCCTTAAGTCGTTTGTAACTTCTACTAATCGCATGATGGTGTATTTATCATCGCTGTCAAACGGAAATTTCATACTGTCAAAACAAGTAGATCTATAGTATAATCTTACGTCATATTTATGAACAGCACTTTCAGGGTCAGAAAACTCAGACCAGGAGATTTGTAATCTAAAAGGATCAAAAACATATGCCACATTTGGACCTACACCACCAGGTAGATGTAGTTCACCAGCTTTAGGAGGAGTTGTATCTATGATCACTGGCGGTCCATGAGATCCCCTACACCTTCTTGAGATATCTGAGGCAACTACTGTCACATAATATCTGTGTGCATGTAGTAAGGTCAAATTCATCATCTCTGTGAATGTATCAATTCCCACATTATAAAGTGGAACTACGTCAAATTCTGGTAAACTTTCATCATAATCTTTGCAGTCAAGTGTAACATTCGGCAATTGTTCTGGTTTAAACGAAGAAACGCCCACCCTGAAGCTATCTATTCCCATATCTGATTGAAAACCGCTCCATGACACATAAAGTCGGTCAATATCAGCTTGGATGAGATTATGTTCAATTGCTCCCGGAAATATTTCATAATGGTAACCTACTTTGATTCCATTAGAGCTTTCTTCTATGTAACTCCCGGCATAGCTGTGTGCTCTGACAGTAAAAAAATAGGTCACGGTTTTAGCTGTCAGATTTAAATTTTTGAATGTATAAGATGTATTTAATCCGACATCAACAAAATAATGGACATTACTTCTTGTATGTGGATATCTTCTGTCCGTTCCAATGGCAATTTCGTATTTCTGAATTCTTTGTGTTGGGTCTCTAGATTTGGCATTTCCAAATGGGTTCCAGTTAACTGATAGTTCATGTACGGATTCCTGATATGTTAAGTCATTTGCCTCTCCATCACGAATCGTTCCTGGATTCGGTGGCTGAATCTTAACAGCTATTCCATTAGATTTTACAACTCTGGATCGATTCAGAGCATCAACAGTCTTGATGACGTTAATATATGTCCGACCATTTGTCAAGTTCATTACATCTGAGTAAAATTGTGTTGATGCTGCGTGTACAGGAAGAAAATCCTGTAGAATGTTCCCAGAAATGTCCTCGACTGACCATTCTACCGATTCTATTGCACATCTGTCAGAATATTTCCAATGACCTTGAATAACATTTAGTGAAGTCTGATAATCCTCATCATTAATATCACCGATACCATCCAAAACGATAAGATGTGGAACCAAACTTATAATTATTGGGTCCGATGTCACCTGTCCATATAATCCCGCTTTGTTGAAAGCACGAACAGTAACACGAATATCACTCCCTTCAGCTAAGTGAAGGTGTGTGATTAAAACTTTGTCAGCAAATGCTACTGTAGTAAAATCTTGGATATTTGACATCAATCCGTGTGATCCAATCGCTGCTTCATATCTAAAATTAATATATGACGTTTATACCTACTGTCCGCAGCTATTAATGATGTTCATGTACAAAGGCCAAAAGGTTAATCAATGGTAATAAGTAAACAAATTTTGGTGTAACGCTAATCAATGTTTAAAATATGACCTACCTTTTGTTGCCACAAAATTACAACATGTTGTAAGTCAGGTAACCGTAACCTACACCAATATAAGCTACATTGTTCTTGAATTTCATGTTCAAAATATAATCATGTATGCTATAATAAAATTCCATGAACATACAAATTACACATCCGACAGACAAAACTCTATTATGTGGTTTGCTGATTGAAACAAGATTTCCCATTCGCTGTCTTTATATCTGTCGTTTATCATACCACTGTCTCGCGGCTTCCATGTCAACACCGATCGATAACTTGTCTAAACCACACATTTAGTAAACGGATACATGTATGTTACACTACTGGAAGCTTATACATCAACTTGAAACAGGATTGCAAATAATGCAGAATCTGACACTGAAGCAATCCAAGGAAACATTTGCTGTATTCCGATAAATTACTCTACAAACATTTTATGCTCAAGTGATCATCCCATCGGCCTAGTATCATGAATTATGCGCCTTGTTATGTTAAGGTCACTATCTCGTTTCTTACTAAAGATTACATGTATCGAATGGACTTCCAGTTTCATTAAGGAAACAAGAAAAAATGTTATCCGTCTCATTATTATAGTGGATACGAACTTTCTGAAGATCAAAATACATGTTTGACGGTTTTCGGCTCTACGTCAAACAGCTTTTGGAACCGCTAAATAATCATACCAACCATAGTAAGATGGATGATATAATGTATTATCCTCCAAAAAGTAACTCTGTTGTATCAGGTACAATGATTATATGAAAATGGTCTGCTTTTCAAAGTTATAAGTATAAATTAAAAGAACATAATTGAATCAAAAACAATTATATGAAAATGGTCTGCATCAGAGTCCTGATTTTAAACGAAAACAACAAAACTTAATAAAAAACATTGGCAGTTTATATAAATAAAGATAAAGTAAGAACGTAAACTTCAGTCATTTGAATCTTTTAAGAATATGTTTTCTTAGTCTAAATATTAATAAGTTATCTATTCCTCCTATTTGTCGCCATCTACTACAATCTAAATTTATCTGGATATTTTGGAGAAAATAATCATCTACGATTACTCTACTCAGCGGTCTTTTTAATGATGTTGCATGATAGATTCCCAGGGAGCTATTTTTTACCAATATCTACAATAATTTTTTAGGGAAAAGGAATACATGTGTTTCATATTTCGTATAACATAATTAAAGTCACACGTTACTGAATGACGTCGCAGTAGGAGTTATATCCCATTAATCCAGCCGGACGTCATGGTGTGGGGTCCCTGAGAGTTCAGAGTACATGTAGGTCGTCGTACAATATGCCGTGTGATTTATACATTGATTGGTTAGATTTTGTGTGTAAATCATGTTATGATTAACTAGATTTAGGAGAAATAATTCACAAACCATCATATAAACTAGGGAAAATATTCGAAATATTCGATTCACGGAGAGGGGGTAAAAGATTTTCGGCCTATATCTTTAACGATCATTACATACCAATATTGTTTTTCTTTTTTTTTTTTTGTACAAAACTAATCGTTTAAAGAAGCCATCAACGCAATGATGTAAGAATAATTGCGGTTCATATAATAAAGTATACTTCTTTTATAGTCCTCACCTCTCGGCTTCCCTCCTGAATATACACTTTCAGAAAACCTTTCTCTCCCACTCCATCATTAAAATTTACGGCAGCGCTTCATACAAAAAATGTTCCTTCGGTCAACGCTTTTACACGCATATGAAGCTACTGAAAGATGCATTCAGTTTTTATAATTACATTTCAGTTCTTTAGAACTTGTAGCAAAGTTCGAAGATACCAAAGTGGCAACCAGAAACCATATATCAAAAAAAAAACATACAACGTAATGGCCAAACATAGACACAAAGATAAACATTGATTACAAAACATAACATAAATCCGATAAAAAAAACAACACAAACGATAATAATCAACTTGTATAATAATATGAAATGGGTTACTCTGGATGTGGAGCTAGTTGCACGTGCACATGTTTTTTATATAGGAATAAAAACCGACTTTTTAGCTACGTGTCACCATACTATTGGCTAAGAAGCATGTAATTACATCACAATGTAATTATATCTGTATAAAGATTAACTTTCCAATTCTGCGTACTACATGTATGACAATTGTAACTGCAGTTGCCTGGATTCATTATAGGTTCAGCATGTTACCAAAGAAAAATATTTAAAAAAACATGTAAATGATATCCATCCAAGACATTTACGTCCGGGTAAAGACAAAAAATACATGAAATACATATTTCACATCATACTAGTTTTGCATGTATATTTACTGTTATTCATTGCACAGTTACGGAAACATCTATAGATATAACCTTTTGTATTTTCGAAAGCCTCGGAAAGAAAAAAATCCCATTTATA
>JAOXYJ010060765.1:0-11893 GCA_028566555.1 Lithophaga nigra
AATGTTAAAAACTGACAAAACAGAATAAAATATAAAATAGTTAATAAAACAGGAAAATATGTATAATTAGGTAATAACAAAAGATATAAAATGTCGAAACATTGCTTTTTTCCCTCAAACATCGGACCACGAAAATCAGTTGATAAATAGACAGTAAAATCTATGGACAAAAATATCAATAATCTTGTAGCCTTTGTATTTCATGACTTCTAACGGTTCATTGATATCTATTAAATTATTTATTTACTGGATTCACCTTCAAATGTTTAATCGTAACCAGTAGTTTTGTGTGTGTGTATGTATGTCGCAATAATTTGTTTGTCTTTGTAATAAATTTGTTTACACTGTCAATAGATAAATCATACTTCCGAAAGATCTTTTTATTCAATAATACATTTGACCTTGTTATATAATAGACGATACTGGAATGATAAGTGTGAAAATAAATGTTTACCTGCTTGAAATTTACTTGACAACAAAGCCATGAGGATGCAATACAGTTATCTTATCTATATAACACATAAACTCTTAAATAAATCTTACGTAGAAATTCAAACTTCTTGAACCTGTGCAAAAAGGTTTACTTTTACTTGGAGCAAAGCGATGTTATATTTCATTTCCCTATTGATTTTCACGTTTGGAGTTTTGTCAGGGTTGGAGGATGGAGGGTAAGATTTAAATATTCTTTACATGAAGACTTTTCTTCAAAACACCAGCAAATAGGCTAAAAAGTGACACAGTGGCCACGTGTGTTGTCTCTAGTGCTGTTATATTTGAAATAAAATGGTCAAAATGGTGCTCTACATTACAGTTATAGCCCGTTTACTCATTAAAACAATATCTGTACAGGAATTTCAGTTTAATGATTCTTTCCTTTTCTACACTACCGCTGCTTTTGATCGCGACTTTTCGATAACTGTGTTAAATTTTAAGCTTTGCGGATTTAAATCATGGATTTGTATCTACAGAGGACCACGCAAGAATAAAGAATGAAACACAAATAGAAACGAGAAAACAAACGGAGAAAAATGCTGAAAACTTAAGCTAGGACTATACAAACTCCTATCATAGCTGAGAGTGCCATCAGCTGCTCTTATTAAATAAAGGGTAAGTATATTCTTGTATTGCTTTTTGTGTAAAGCAAATAATAAGTCGTACTCCGTAATGGTTAACCAACCTGTGATGACCACCATGTGAGGACATTTAAAATTACTTAAATTATAACTAGATTGTAATTCAGAAATTGGTAGTTTGTAGTTTCTAGTATACGGATCGCCTTAAGTGAGAAATAGCAACAATCGATGCGCATGACCCATAACATCTGATTACGTTGGTGTACATTCATGTTTATAACCACCGCCATTTGTATTTGAATGTCGGTTATTTTGTTTCCGGTTCGATTTTAGGATAACAGATTGTGAACTATAGGACGTATATTTGATTTTTCACTGTGTTGAGAACTCGCGAAGCGATGATAAAAAAAAGGGGCTGTGACACAATAACCGAAAGCTTCACGGGCGTCGTTTGAGCTTTGAGAACCCACCCACTGAACGATGAATAAAAGGGGGCTGTGTGATACATGAAACCAAGGCTTCACCGGCAGCGTTTGAGATCTGAAAACCCGCGGAGCGATGAACACAAATATATATAATAGAGTTAAACAATAAATACAGATAAGAGGCTTATCTTACATTTGAAAATCACCCACAATGTTATTTGTAATCTACTGTAAAATAATACCGGGTTTTTAACAATGCCTACTTCCTGTTCCTGTTTTCAAGATTTGTTGGAATATCTCCACAGATGTCCATCAGTAGAATATTACGCATGTTTTCTAGCATGAAAATGACCACTTTTACAAACACCACAGGATTATCAATAATCGAATTTCCAGTCACCAAGTAATTAAGTTTTTACGAAAGAGTTTTCCAAATTTGCTCAATTCCCATAAATATGTTTTAGGCGAAACTGCATTTACAATCAGACGGTATTTGTAAATAAACCCACATGCAATGACTATTTTTAAAAGCAGGAAGTGACGTTTCTAATAAAAGGTCATTATTTCAGGGTCAAATTATATTTACCTAAACGAGGGAACAAGGAAGTTTTAGAACCTTACTTAGAAGTTTTTCGGGAAGATATCGCAGATCTAATTTAAAGAACTGTTTAAAACAACCGTGTTTAGACGAAATTGGCCCAATAAATTCAAATCTGACCTTAATTTTGCGATTTTTTACGGTTTTTTTTTCTTTTTTCTCTTTTTCCTTTTTTAGCTCCTCCTTCTATATCTACCACGAAGTGCTCTATTTTCGAAGACTTTTTGAGGACCCGTATAGTAGATGTTTAATTAGTTTAAAACATATTCTATTCGGCAATAAACAAATTTCGATCAGACACGAGTTATTCCAACTCATGAAGTCCTCTCCATACAATACAATATCACACAATTTGTTAGGGTACATACATAATTATCTATACTTCTTTTACGAGCTTAGCCTGAACTTTATTTTTACTTTATTTATCTATTTTTGGGGGATTATTTTGTTGCATTGTTCCCTTAGACTGAACTTTATTTTTTGTTTACTATTGTTTCTTTTCCGACAAAATTTATTTCACTCTAATTTAGTATACTAGAGGTGTTCTAGAAATGACTCGGATGAAAGACATTGGAATATACGTTTGCTAAATATTTTCATCTTACTTTAATCATGTGCTGTTAAATTGGAAAATTTAACAAAGAGTGAATGGCATTGGATAATCTCATCAACATAAAACTGAACTCCTGTGGTTACTACAGAATACTAATATTTGATCCATAAATCAAGACAATACCAGTTTAAACAAAGAGAGAAATGAAAGAAACGTAACCCACATAAAACCGGGAGTGAAAACAAATGTATTAATTATTGTAGCTACCCCTGACCTTCATTCAGACACTTTATCCAAAAAGTGCAACATGAACATCTTTTTTTATGGAAATCATCACAAAACCTAGCAACGAACGTAAATACAACGAAAAAGATAAGCATTTTCAACACCTAGGAATGTCACGCGTATCTTTTGAAGCTAAAATTATTTATAAGAAGAAAGAAGGTTGAACTTAAACTTAAAACAATTGATAAGATAATAGAACATTTCAGGACGACATAATCTCCCCACAAAAATTATTAGTTCCACAAAAACTCACGTGCATAATTGCATTTTAGATGAAAATTGTCAGATGACCAAAAGCTTAGACAGCTGTATATTTGTTCCATATACGTCCACTTTAAGTGTCTATAGGACTTTGGCTCATACTCACGACAACTTTCATTTTAATTTCAGAGCGAATGTATGCAGAAGAATATACTATTATGAGAGTAAAGGTTACGAGACTTGTGGACTGAACTATTACTGTGCCAGCTATAGGTTTGTTTTGACAGTATTTCTGTTGCATAATTTATTTAAATAAATCAAGAAAATTTAATTTCTTAAAATAACGTCTGCCCAATACAATTTAAATTGATTACCATGATTAAGATAAGAAACTGAGGTAGTAGAAATAAACGTATAAAATAAGCATTTTCAAAAAAAAAAAAAGAAAGAAAATCGTGGTAATCCTACATTGTCTATCAATAGGTAAATATTTAAGAAAGACACAGACTCCAGTGTTCCTATTAAACTGATCGTCAGCGACTCAAATGCAATATGGTCGCCTCAAATCCTATAAGTAACTGTCAACAGTTTATCTCTGTTCAAAAAGTCATCGTAGCATTAACAGGCTCTAGCGTGTCGTATCATCTGTGGCGCAAACACTATATTTGTATGATTGTTTAACTTTTCTTAAAGAAATATATGGACAGATCTAAGAATACTGAGCCGAAATAAAAGATTAACCCAGACGCAGGATAAATAAATATATAGAATCTTGAAATATTTGTAGTTTATTATTTTATTTCTCCACTCGAGATGGTTAACGCTTCAAACTGTAAATCTCGAGCCTCGGCGAGAGCTTTAATTCGGAGATTTAACGATCGAGAATGGAGAAATAAAATATAATAAACAAGCTGATTTTTCAACCAATGAAAAACTAAAAACAAAAAATCATGTGACGTGATGTAATGTGAACAAGTTTTCTAATACTGGTCGAGAAATAAAAATTGCTAAAGAATCAGAGAACTAATACGCGAAATAAAAGATTAAAAGCATGCAAGTTTTATAAAATGAAGTGCAGAATGCCAACAGAAAATCAACACTATTCTTTACGATCATGTGCTAAAAACATCAAAAATAATTTGTTGTGTACAAAACGCTTTATGCAAAGTTATTTAAGTTCTATCCATGAAAATCATATTGCTAAATGAAGAGAAAAAAAAAGAAAAATTTTAAATTCAATTTATGTTTTAGTACAAAAAGCGGGTATCATCTGTTTTGTTGTTCGGGATATCAGTCGGATTCTAGTCATCCAAATGATTGCCGAACTCGTAAGTTCACATAAAAATATTATTTGTGATTTCTTAGTATTTAAATAATTTGCTTTCTATTAGAGAAAGTATCCTAGTATACAAATGTACACGGAGAAAAAAAATCAACAATGATGTCCTCAATATAACCCTTTATTATCAATTTCATTTTGTTCAAAGAAGAATTAACCATTTTGATAGATGAATGAAGTAAAGTTCGAATATATCAACGGGCAACCAGCAACCGTAAATTAAAAGAGAACAAACAACGCCATGGCCAAACAAAGGAACCAAGACAAACATAAAAAACATAACAAGGAAAGCTAAAGACGGAACAATACGAACAACACTAAAAACCGGGGATGAGATCAGGTACTCCGAGAGGATAAGCATCTCTTGCTTCACTAAAGGCACCCGTGTGATATGAACGAAAAAATGAAACAGAATCTGACTACTTTTGCTTGCGACATTAGGAACCTTATTATTAATAGAATAATAATTTATGTTCTATTTAGCTGTTTGTAATGGCAAAGTTAAATCGGAAGCTTGTAACATCCACTACACTGACGATATAATTATGTACCGAAGTGGCATGAATCAAACAAACAGTGGTGGTACATGTGTTAGCCCAGAAAGCTGTTCCGGATGTAATGATGGATTTTATGCTGATGGACCTAACTGTCGAAGTAAGTATTCCGATTTGCCCCAAAAGGATATATAATAACGTATATACATATATATAATTATCGCTGTTTTGCACTAAATTCCTTTGATCTTCTTCTATGATAATTTTCAATCTCATGCTTCACGTCTGAGATGGAAATTTATCGTTATTTCTAAGGCCCGCTGACAATAGCGCATTAATTTGGTTGGTAGCTCGTGAACTTTCCCCCAAAATTGAAATAAACGATGAATACAAATAACGGTGCACTTACCTCTGGAATCATTAAACAATCAGATCGAAAAGTGCTGAACTTTCAATAAAAATTCCTCAAAACACACAATGGTATAAATCTTTAGTGGAAATATTAATTACGCAATGCATGATTTTAGAATGTACGCATTTTTTTAAATGCTTTCCGCATATTCCAATCCGAACTTTTATCGAAATTTGTTCAAACAACTCCAAATTCAGCATAAAGGAGGAGGTACGATAAGGCCACATTTTGGTCCCAAAATATTAACTACACTGTACATATCAAGTTCCACTTTTTACGCTTTTTGTAAATTTTTTTTGTCAAATTATTTGAATCAAATTGAGTTTTTGAAGTAAAAGTTATGACAAAGGTCATTATGACGTCATAAAAATGACTTCATTACGTATAATCACAAAAATACACCGAAAACACCAAATTTTATGTATATAGTTGTTTTTTCCTTCGGACGAGGTGAGCTTCTGTCATCGCTTTGCGTCCATCGTCGTCGTCGTACGTTAACTTCAGTCTTCTTCTCTGAAACTGCTTGACCAATTAAAACCAATCTGGTAGGAATGTTCACTGGGTGATTCCCTATAAGGTTTGTTCATTTCGTTCCGATCCGACACGGGCGCCAGGGCCAAAAATTTGCATTCTAATTGGCCGAAATTTTTAAGATCTTCTTGTCAGAAACTACAAAGCCAACGGAGTTTTCCTGTTGTAGGAATAATCATCAGATAGTGCTGTTTCAAATTTGTTCTTTTGGTCCCGATCGAAAATCCAGGATGACGACAACATTGGGACAAAGTTTAACAATGGACCTATGGAAAATACACTTGAAGATCTATTTCTTGAAAATGACTGTGACAGTTGAAGTTAAACATATTCATAAATGACCATTAGAAGGTCCTTGACCAAAACTATGATTTTGGTGTCTATCGGAATTCCAAGATGGCAGCCACCGTGGAACATATTTTAACATTGGACCCTATGGGAAGTACACTTGAAGATCTTCTTCTTGGAAATTATTACTATAACAATTGAAGCTAAACATGTACATAAATGTTCATTGGAAGGTCTTCTACCAAATCCATGATTTTTATGCCAATCAGAATTACAAGATGCCCGCCACCGTAGAACATTGTTTAACATTGGACCTTATGGGAAATACACTTGAAGATCTTCTTCTTGATACCACTATGACAATTGAAGCTAAACATGTCCATGAATGTTCATTGGAAGGTCCTCTACCAAGGCCGTGCTTTAAATGCCGATTTGAATTCCAAGATGGCCGTCACAGTGGAACATGGTTTAACATTGGACCCTATGGGAAATACACATGTACACTTGAAGATCTTCTTCTTGGAATAATTATCACAAATGAATCAAGAAATGTTCATTGGAAGGTCTCTTCCAAATCCGTGTTTTCGATGCCAATTAGAATTCCAAGATGGCCGCCACCGTGGGACTTAGTTCAATATTGGATCCTATGGGAAGTACACTTGAAGATCTTCTTCGAAACTACTATGACAATTGAAGTTAAACATGTCCAGGAATCTTTGTTGAAAGGTCCTGTACCAAAGTTTTGTTTTTGAGGCCAGTTGGTATTCCAAGATGGCCACCACAGTGGAATTAAGTTTAACATTGGAACCTTCAGTTTAGAGAAATACACCTGAAGATCCTTCTGGAAATCACTATGACAATTGAAGCTAAACATGTACATAAATGTCCATTGTAATGTCCTCTATCAAATACCTGTTTTTAGTGCCTAACGGAATTCCAAGATGGCTATTACCGTGGAATATAGTTTAACATTGGACCCTATGGGAAAAACATTTGAAGATCTTATTCTTGGAAACCACTATGACGATAGAAGCTGAACAATTTATCCTTAAATGTTTGTTTGAAGGTCCTTTACCAAAACCATTTTTGATGCTGATTGAAATTTCCATGGAACATAGTTTAACACTGGACCCTATGGGAAATATACTTGAAGATCTTGTTCTTAGACCTGTCCATAAATGGTCATTTAAAGGTCTTCTACCAAAACCATGTTTTTTATTGCGATTGGAATTCCAAGATAGCTGTTACAATGGAACATAGTTGAACATTGGACCCTATGGATAATACAGTCGAAGATCTTCGTCTTGGAAGCAACTGTATATGACGGTTGAAGTTAAACATGTCCATGAATGTACGTTGGATGATACTTTACCAAAATTGTGTTTTTGGCGCAGATGTTAATGGAGGTCTTCTTCTTGGAAATGAAGTTGAACCAGGTGAGCGATTCAGGCTTAGGTGAGCCTCTAGTTACTATGTTAATTACGAGCACAGCCGTGTTCAAACTTAATTTTTGTATATGTTATGTATTTGTATTAGTCACATTGATTAGTGTTCAAAAGGTGTACAAGTTTTGAAAATTTAGAGAGAGTAAATACGTGGATTTTTACAATAATTTGGATACTTTGTGTGTTGAAATTTGCACAGTGGATGTGATTTGATATGAACTTTTTGTGAATGTAACCAGTTTTAGTTGAACAAAAGTGGATATGCGTTTTTATATGCAGGTAATTGCAACAATGAATTCAGGAGTCTTCACGGTTCATAAACTGTGCCTACGGCGATAATCTAATTGTTTACAAACATGACCCGTCGTAAATCTAAGGCAATAAAACGTAAACAAAAAGATCTGTCTAACAGCGAGAGTACAGACACTTCGCACATTTCATGTGACACTCCTTTGAAGTTTACACAGAAACAAAATAGTATAAAACAGAATATGAATCCTTCGGCGAACCCTACTAACTTTCCAAACCAGTATATATACAGTAGTACTCCATGTCCGCTTCCGCAACCCTTTCCCAATCCTACACCCGCACATTCCGGCCAAATTCCTAATATTAGTCCTTGTATACCTGCACTAGCTGATGGAAACATTTTAAATTCTTTATTCACATCAATAAACTCAATCGACCAAAGGCTAGGTAGATTGGAAAAAATGGACCAAAAAATCACGAAACTTGAGCAATTTTGTGATTCGATTGATGGTTTAATATCTAGAATGGGCAATGTTGAATCAAAATTAGACACACTAGACAGTGCTTGTAATTTGAATCAAGTTAAAATTGATGAGCTTAGTGAAGAGAAAGACAGACTTTGGATTGCTATCTCCTCGGGTGGTTCCGTAGGATCGGGAAAAGGGGGAAAATTCTCTCAAGAAGTTTCAAAAATTCGTGAAGACAACGATAAACTTAAATCTTCTGTTGCTGAATTACAGGCGCAATCGCTTAAAGATAATCTGGTGTTCTATGGAATTTTCGATCGTGCCGGTGAAAATACAGAAAATTTACTAAAAAACTTCATAGCTGATGAGTTGCAAATTTCTAGAGATATTAGCTTTCACAGTGCTTATCGCATGAACACACAGAAAAAGCCGAGACCTATTGTAGCGAAATTTGAGCGATTCAAGGATAGAGAAGCGGTGCGGTCTGTGGCAAAACGACTCAAAGGGACACCCTTTGGCATAAGCGAGCATTTCTCGCGTGATACACTTATTGAACGAAAACGCTTACTACCGATCTACCGAGAGGCTCGTAGACAGAATGTTAGGGCTGTCTTAGTTAAAGACAAACTCTATATCGAAAACGAATTATTCGATCCAAATGTACATAAAAGGTTTGTGCCGCAAAGCTCCGTAGCTCACAGTAGTGATAGCGCCAGTCAAGTGCGTGATCAAAGCTCAAATCGGAACACGGAAAAGGTAGTTGAAAAGAATCTGTCTACTATGTTGAACAACAACAGTGCTATATCAAATGTTGAAAGTGTTGGTGATCAAACAGCGGTCAAGGATGTTGCGTAGGATAGCGTTGAAGGTGTTAATGTCGGTTCAGGCCCCGATTTCTGTGTTGGTAATTTGAAAATTATTTCATGGAATATTAATGGAGGTTTAGAAAATAAACTTGAAAGTGCAGCGTTTTTGAATTTAATAAATACGTATGATATTGTGTTTTTAACCGAGTGTTGGTTCGACAACGAATATTCTGTGGAAGTACCTGGTTTTCAGTGTTTTTTATTTCCAAGAAAGAAATGTAAAAGTATCCAAGGTGGTGGCATTTTAGTTATGATTAAAGAAAATGTGAAAAGTTTTATATCTGTTGAGAAATGTGTTTGTGATTCACTTGTGTGGTTAGCTATAGATAAATGCCTTTTTAGATTTGCGAAAAATGTATATGTTGGTTTTGTGTATATTCCCCCTGTAAGGGCGAAATTTTACAAATATTATGATTGTGATCTTTTTGTAGAATTAGAAAATGATATAGAGCTATATTCTGTTATTGGTAAATGTGCACTGATTGGTGATTTTAATAGCAGGACTGCTACTATGGACGATTTTGTAAGGCATGATACGATTCACAAGTCTATTTTAGACAGAATTGATAACTTTTTGAATTACTGTGCTGATGTTGAACTCCCGTCCCGTTTGAACCCTGACCTAAATACAAACAATTTCGGTCCGAAATTGCTGAATTTGTGTAAATCATCTGGACTGCGCATTTTAAATGGTAGGCACAAGAATGGATTTTCGGAGGGATACACGTACTGTGGTGCAACCGGAATGAGTACAATAGACTATGTTATTGCGCCGTATGATTTATTTCCTATATTCCAACAGTTCATTGTATCGAACTTTAACACTTATTCAGATCATGCGTTTTTGCATATTGAACTTGAAATTAACTCAAACAAATTAACTGTACCTTGTGTTGATACTTCGAATTCTACATACAATAAACATGTGAAATATAAATGGAACAGTGATATCAAACCTCAAGTCTTAGAATGTCTGCGTGTGAACAGAGACGAACTTGAAACCATATGTGATAATCTTAATTTTGAATCGCAAGAGTTACTGGACGACTCCGTTAATAGATATACTAACTGTATAGAAAATATTATGTCTCCATTTTTCAAGAAGTCTTGTGGCGGTATCAAAGCTAGAAAATACAATAAAGATATTAGTGAACGTGGTGAAGATAAACCGTGGTTTAACGAAGCTTGTAAGAGACTGTATACTAAGTATTTATCTTCATTAAGACTATTTAACAGTGACAAATCACGAAATAACCACAGTCAGTTAGTTGCTGATAAGAAAGCGTATAAAACTATGGAACGTCGTTTGAAGTCAGAGTATATGCGTTTTGAGGGCAACCTAATGGACTATTTAAGAACTTCAAACCCAAAACTGTTTTATTCCAAATTTGTAAAACGGAAGTGTGGTAGAAACAATATATCGATGCAATCATTTTTTGAATACTTTAAAAATTTGGCATCTTGTGATGTAGATAACACAGATACCGTCCGTGATGAAAATGTCCAAGATTGTGCTTTTGATGAACTTGACAGGTATATTTCCGAAAGTGAAATTTTGAAAGCGATATCATCGTTAAATCGAGATAAGAGTCATGGACTGGATGGTATTTTAAACGAGTATTTCATAGAATTCAAAGACACTTTTGTGCCTGCTTTACTAAATTTATTCAATGGTATTCTACAGTCAGGTTTTTTCCCAACTGCATGGTCTACCGCCATTCTTGTGCCTATATTTAAAAGTGGTGATTCAACAAATCCGAATAACTACAGAGGAATAAGCCTCGTCAGTAACTTTGGCAAACTTTTTACGTCCGTAATAAATCAGCGACTTTTGGAATGGTCGGAGAAATATGACTTTATTACAGATGCGCAATTCGGCTTTCGCCCTGGTATGGGAACTGTTGATGGTATCTTTGCTTTACAATCGTTAATATACAAGTCATTATCCAAAAAGAAACGTTTGTACTGTTGCTTTATAGATTATAAAAAAGCATTTGACTCTGTGAATAGATTAAATTTATGGTTCAAGTTGGCTAGACTTGGTATAAGAGGTAAACTCTTAGCATTACTTAAATCTATGTATAAAAATGTTACATCTTGTGTTCAAGTTGATGGTTTTAACTCGGATTTTTTCACATCCGAACTAGGTCTTATGCAAGGGGAAGTGCTTTCACCCATTTTGTTCTCTTTGTACGTAAATGACTGTGAAATGGCATTCATTAATAGTAGCTGTGTGTCTTATGAAATGAAAGAATTAAATCTTTTTTTATTGATGTATGCAGACGATATGGTTATTTTTTCAGAGACAATAGATGGATTACAGTCCATGCTTGATACTTTATATGAATATACTACTAAATGGTCACTCAATGTTAATATAAGTAAAACGAAAATTGTTGTTTTCAGAAATGGTGGTTCTATAAAAGAAAATGAAAAGTGGTATTTTAATAATCAACTTATTGAAATTGTTGATAGTTTCACATATCTAGGTTGTGTTTTATATTATAATGGCAAGTTTAATACGTTATTGAAAAAGATGACTGATCAAGGTAGAAAGGCATTGTTTGCTTTACAGAGAAATGTGAAATCCATGTGTCTTAATTACACGACATTGTTATCTCTTTTTGATACTTATGTGTGTAGTGTTTTAAATTATGGATGTGAAAT
>JAOXYJ010060981.1:0-19259 GCA_028566555.1 Lithophaga nigra
GTGAAATTTCACCTTTTTCCTACGTACACAGAATTTTTATTCTTCTTTCGATTTTGATGGGGTTTGTTTTGTTGAATTCCTCGTGAACAGAGAGCTTCAGTATTATGCCAAAAGATTTTCTCCATCTCTTACAGTTTCCCAGATACATGCGATCAAACAAGCAGATTATTGAGATAGCCGAGTTCAGATGGTTTCTCTTGTCAACTTGCTGCGGTCGTATTTGCTGCGCTTTGCGAAGCCCTTTATTTTATCTATATCATGACTACCAGACTTAGGAAGATCCTGACAGCTAACTAGTTACCCAGTAAATTTCTAACCTTGCTATTGTGTATGGATACTATAAAACATGAATTAGGTGAGCAGGACTCAAAACTCATAACGGTAGTGTTAGGTTTGTGGTTATCAGTCAGCAGCCTTAACCACTCTGTGCCGAAGCCTCAATACGTCCAGTTACCAATGATCAGGGGACAATATGTTGTTATTAAAAATATTCGGATTAATATATTTCCTTCTTTAACTGCATGGTCAATGGGATGCAAAATGTATTATTGAATTATTCTTCTTATTGGTATTAAGCATTTTAAAACTTTGCTTAAATCATTATTCTAACTTTCTGTATTTGTCTTTTACCAGATCATTTTTTTGTACTTGGAGATGAATCCAGAACAGTATGAAGCATTGACAAGAAATAAAGATCTGAACGGGCAGACGTCATACATTCAGTATACCAAAGCATTTGACATTATGAAGAAAGAAGATAGAGACCAATTGATTGACATTTTCTTCTGGTTGGGATGTGTTCAGAAAAAAGACTTTCATAGTTACTATCTTGTATAGCATAATTATAATATAGACATTCATGTCATACATTTTTTGGCATTTCAGAACGTTTTGTACTGCTATTTTGCCTGTAATTGTACGATTAAAGACAGATTTATTTATACATATACTTTCATACTGATGATATATGCCTCTCTGCCAAAATCATGTCTTGACAAAAAACTTTGTATCATAATGATATTCATGTTAATATATTTTTCACGCTAATTTAGAAAAAGCATCAACGTAATAATAGAAAATGTTACAGACAGCAAAATTTATTTGTTCTTCTGCAAAATAATTTCAATTAAAAATTTCAGTGGTAGGTACATGTTTAATTTGTTCTTGAACATTTATTCTTAGATTCTCTATGCAATTGATTAGTCTATTCATTTTTTGCATTAGTAATGAGACATAGGCTTATTTGATAAAACTTTGTTTAAAAAATCATCTACTTTTTAAACCAGTTTGCCTGTTGGGGCCAGATATCATAAAGAAATATAATTTATCGTTTTGAACCACTGTAATTGATAATTTCAGAGTAAAGTCGTGTAAAAGTTTCCTTCTGCTGAACCAGAGTAAATAGCAATATATGAGGTATCTTTGGATGAGATGCTGTACACCAGAACGAGAAGATTACTGAAGATCACTAACCATCCAGAGGATTCGACAAGACCATTATCAACACTGAATAAAACAAAAAACTCCAAAGACAAGACTGTAAACAGTAAAGATTCAAGCACAAAAAACAATCAAGGAACCAAACACAACACAAAAAAAACTAAAGCTGCGACAATACAAACTCCCTAAAAAAACCGGTGGTGACATAAGGTGCTTCGGAAGGGTACGTTTGTTCCAGCTACACGTGTCACCCGTGGTATTACCCTGTGTGTAAAGCCAGTAACTAGTTATCATGTACCTGAAGTAGAAATGTAATACTATTTGATATCAAGCCTAACTTGGAAATTAATCGTTTGGCAAATAAAGGTCCAGGGTCTTTATTGTCCGGAGTTCACAGCAGTACATTGTCTTTAGTAGAATTCGTATACCTCATATGACATGCAATATCCTTTGACATGACATGTCATTGTGATATAGACGTGGCAGTATAAAATTTTAGTGTTAGTATGTACATGGCATAATGGAATATGAACATAGCAGAAAATGTGTTTTCTTAATCAAACATTTTTTTGAAATTTTTCCTATTTATTGTTTCAAAACTGTGATTTCAAGGTTAACGAAAATTCCTATGATGAAAAGAATCAAAATGTTCATTGTCCAAGGCTTTATCATAGTCACAAAGTAACTCAATTAATTTCATTTGAACCACTGAAATTAGAAATTTTGATTTTGACTCTTAACACAAATTTTCACTTCGTCAATCTTTATTTACAAAATGTTACACTCTTATGCTTGAACAGATTATATTATATCTTTAGTGTATGAAAAAAGTAACATTATTAATAAAATAGACATATTCTAGAAAATGCAGAATTTTCAAGCGGTGATAACAGAAGTATAAAATGTTTCTTGTTTTGCTGGAGTCAATGAGGAAATGAAACTTTTCCAGTTTAACGTTAATTTCTATCCGAAGACTTCCCTCCATTCATGTTTAAAACAACATTTTGCAAAAACGGAAGTTTTTGTGAGAACCACAAAATCAATGATACTTTTATGACATATGGTAAATTACATACGTCTACTGTAACAAACTGTCATGTATACATATTCGCATGTACATAGAAAAATTTATTCAGCTATCTTAAGCAGCAAGTTTTCTACAGATATTCTATTGCAACCATATATAGGAGCAACAGCACAACTGTTTGTATCTACATAGGTACAGTTGTGTAATTTTCTCCTATATATTCTTTTCAAATTTACATCACAATATCTCTGGAGGGGCATACGGTAATTGTGTCAAAAATTGCAGCGTCGGTTAGTTGTGTTGTATGGATAAATCTAATGAAATTTTAAAGGTTAACCTAGAACAATATTTAGCATTTCTGGAATGCTTCTATTCTCGATTTTTTACACTAATTTGTCAAACGATTTCGCTAAAATTGAAATGAGTTATTCTTTTTTTTAAACAGAAATTTCAAGATTAAAAGTGTGACTGATACACAAAGGGGTAATTATGTGCCTTGCTTTGTATGAAATTTCAAGTGCTGTTCAGGAAGGGGACAAATGAACTGGTACCCTAAATTAGGGGACAGGATTGACTAGTGATCAGTCAAGGGTGTGACTGAAAATGGTTATTTTAAAAATAACGTGTTTTAGTTATTTCTTCCACGGAAGCACGTGCGTTAGTTTCACATTATATTTTTGCAGTTTTTGAATTACCCGCCGTACCTACAAGTCTCGTTTACCGCGTTATTTGCCCGAGAGACTTTGTTTGCGCGGTATTTGGTTGCAGTGGAGGTACACGTGAGAGGTAAGAACAATTATTTTGAAAAATAATGTGTAATTCAAGGAAAACTAAGGTGAAATGTCTGATTTTTAAACATAGTTTTAATGAGTTACGAGTTTTTCCCAAGAAAACGAAGGTTTTTCCCGTATTGTACGAACATTCCCTTGTCATTTGCAATGATCAATGTAAATGCGCATCGGAGGGTAAGGATGCGCAAGGTCTTCAAAGAATCGTGGTGTAAAAATATTTGTAACCGAGATCAGTTATATTTGATTGATGTTGAAAATTGCTTCTATTAAGGGAGGCAAATCCGCCTGTCTTAAAAATATTTTGAAGCAATGACCGTAGATCGACTGGGCGATGAATATTTTCACCGTGGCTTCTCGGTTATTTTCCACAGGCACTTGTCGATTAAAAAAACATGGTACCCCCACTTTGGATTGCAAAATTTTAAAGAAGGTGGTACAGGGTTATTTTCGTGCACACGTGTTGGGGTTTTTTATTTCCCGTGTTACCGTGCTGGGAGGTCGTTATTTGCCGTGTTTCGTGAAATGTGATAAAAATGCAACGTGCAAGCCCAATTCTAATTTTTCGTTCGCCGTGAAATGACATTGTATTTTCCGTACCTCCGTGCACGGTACCCCCCTGTACCACCCTCTTTAAAGTGCATGTGTGTATTTCATACGAAACTTTCAAAAATTATTATCATGATTATGAGGTCATTTCTTGTTCCGTTTTAATGAAATTAAATACAGTTCAAATTGTTTATTTGGCGATAATTTTCTCACTTGCTATTTTCAACAACAGATGATTTAAACAGAAGAATGAATTTTGTGATGTCACATTGCCCTAATGCTATATTCTTCAGTAAAATTATGATCTTATTTTTTTCTCTCTGATTACATCATTAATTCTGGAAAAAATAAAGAAAGGAAAATTATCATGATTACACTGTAAATCCAAATTAACAATAAAACTACTAAAAATTCTCTGTTCAGTTATCATGGTGGCTTAAATTTCATGTAATTGTGAGAAGAAAATATCTTACAATCATGACATTTTTTTGAAAAAATTTTTTTATGAATTTGCAGTTGAACTTGCTATGGTACCGTGGTTAGTATAACTTGAAGTGGGTTAGGGGATGAGCATGATGTTTTTTTTTTGTTTATTTGTTCAGAAATTTTCAGACTCAACAGAACAAATTGTTTTATTTTATTTTTAAGTGTGGAGAACCAGGATTGTTTTCTTAAATTTATGGAAATTACACAATATACATACACATGTGTATTTGTCAGTTACAATATTATTGTATATACATGTACATGATAGTTTCTATTATTATTTGTGTACATATACGCATGCGTTGTGATGTGTGCGAGGTTCCTACAGGTGCAACAAAACAACCCTCGATTTATGAATTATGTTTATTATTGCAAAATACATTGAAATAAGCATTGACCGAGGCTTGGAATAAGTGAACTTCAAGTTTTGTTTTCTTTTTTCATGGTATGTTACTGGTAGTCAAGCACTGTCCAACGGTATATTTAAATTATGATGACACGTGACAATTTAAGTGTTCCAGGTAAAATTTACCTGCTTCTAGATTCCCACTACGATGTGAAGCATAATACGAAATCTTTTCTAGATTCTCAACCACGTGGCTGAACAAAAATGTGTATTCCCTCAGTGTTGACGATTTCCATCGTTTTACCAATACACGGTCTAAGAAGAGGAAGAATCAACCTGACAGAAATAAATTACATTAAAAATCAGTAAATAACAGGTGCAAGTAGCCTGATCGGATCCAGTCTGATCAGTTTTACCAATCTGTCTCTCTTCTTATTTTTCTTTTTTTCTCAATTTTTAAGGTGCTGTTGGATCGCAATAATAAAACTTCGTATTTTACTGTCCAAGAATCGCAATAATAAGTGGACACAATAAGTAATCTTACTATTTATTTTAATTCAATAATATTTAAAACGATAAACTCAATCAGGGACCCTATATGACATATAGGATGATGACCGGATGTTAATTGGACCACCACTGAGATAAGAAATAACCAAACCTGCCCGAACGACCACCTGTTTTAAACGACCAACTGCTGTAAGCAATCGCTTTATATTCCCCGAACGTTTTTCTTATATATTTTAACTATTAAACGACCACCTCCCTAATGCGACCAACGACCACTAGAATTTTTCAGAAACGACCAGTAAAACTGTCTTCAACGACATTTTTTGTGCACGATACCCAGATACCATGATCAATGAATAGTTTTATCCTGATTTAACAACGTTCACATGTAGTCTTGGCAAGATCTCTTTTGTTTGTTTATCAGAAAATTTTCGACCATAATTTACATGTAATATTTACAAATATGCACATCATGTTTTCTTTCTTCTAAAAGTTTGACCCTGTATTAAAAGACCACCCTCCTTAAGCGACCACTTTTATATTCTCCCTTGAGTGGTCTTTTAATACAGTTTTGACTGTAGATAAATTCTGTTTCTGTTAGACACAGGTAAATTAACAACTGTAATGAAATCATTTATCAGTGTAGCTTCCTTCTATATTCTTTTTCTGCAATCTTAGTAACTAGTCCTGTTTACTATAAGCATACAAATATACATGTACATAGGAAAAAAAGTCTTTGTTAGATTCACCGACAAAAGCAGAGAACAGATGAATGTACGTGTATCATAATATAACTGGTTTGCTCACATGATATCACAGAGTTCTCGGTAACGCGTCTAGACGCGTCCCTGATGCACAATTTTAATCTTGGACACAAGTTTTTTTTTTATAAATGTGCGTCCTGGGACGCATAGGTTTTTCTCAGCTGCGTACAGTTAACACAGACACTTTATTATGAACCAGTTGTCAAATTTGTCACTGCCTGTTGACCTTAATTACCAATTAACTATAGTCTGATGCATGCAAGAGGTACAGGTAAATCAATACATTGTGTATTCAGATCCCCTTGGCAAAAAAATTTCCGGTTTTACTTAGGTACCATACGGGTTATCTATGCTCATGTTGCCATTTGAAAAATACAACTTCTAATAAAACTTCTCAGAAAAATACTAATATAAGTCTACAAAATATAGAAACAATAATAATAATTCAAAGAAAACAATAATATACGCTGGAAAATTGAAAGGAAACTGGCTTTTTTAAGCTTGTGTCAAAGCTAGCATAAATGGGTGCAGAGTTGCTTCCCCTTGTATAAGTAATGATTTTTTGTCTTTTTGAGCTCAGAAAAGCTTAATTCTCTTAAAAATTGAAGAACTTTTGGATTGTTTACCAGACATTTGGTCCCTTTTTGCATTCATTAATTTTAAGTTGTTTGAATTGAAAACTTTACAGAATATTTGTAAATTCATGTTATATTTATACTCTGTGTATTTGTTTCGTATGATGATTTTATATATTCAGACTGGAACATATTCATCAAACCTCAGATTGAGTGGGAATGTGAACCATCCCATATAAGCAAGGTGTAACAGATCTTGCACTGTTTTTCACATAACAGATGATTGATAGATCAGACACAACTCTTTAAGTTACATTTAAATTTTGAAAATGTATTTGTTGGCTCTTGTATCATTTAAGCCTAATCAGAAAGCAGGTATCCAAATGATCGAATGTTCTAGTGAAGTAGCTATTACATGTCCCTGGAGTTGGTTTTTAAAACCTCAATTATCCTGGACTCGTCAAATTTTTCTGGGGACTCATCAGATATTTTTGGGACTCACCATTTTCAAAAGTGGCGAGTCCTGGACTCACCATCTCAAGATCCTACCGAGAACTCTGATATCAGTTAATACTTTCGGAATCACTTAATTACTGAAAGTGTTCCCAATTTTTGTCCATCTTACAACAGGTTTTCTGTCGTGCTATGGAGATTTACAACATAATTACTACCCATCCCCAAATGAAAAACATATCCAAAGTTGCCGAGTTGAAGAGACTTACTCCTCACGTCCTTTAGTAGTACAGCAGTTTGTAATGACATCAATTATGTTTCTATAATGTACATTTAGTGACAATCTTGTTAAATGTTGTTCAAATATTGACAATGTATATGTCGATCTGTTAATTAACATAGTGCTGCTGTTGCAGGTATTTTTGTTTTTTATCTTACATGTAAAAGATGGTCTGCTGATCATGAGTAGTAAACAATGTTGCAACAGTTTTTTCTTTCATTCTTTTCTTTTTTGTAAGTGACTTGCTTCCGGGACTTGCTGATGAAAAATTTTGTTAGACCGAGTTACATCACTATACATAAAACACATATTATGTCATCTTTGGAGTAAGAGTGTTCAGAATATAACCATAAGCAATGCAAACTACTATAATATTGTGACTGTCTCTACATGTATAATGGATCATCCAAGTCCTATATATATCACGTGAAAATGTCTGTATATCTTTTGTCTGCAGACACCTACACATGTGAACTCTAATGCAGCCCTAATTTGGTCAAATATATTTTTATACCCCCGCTCCGAAGGAGAAGGGGGTATACTGTTTTACCTGTGTCCGTCATTCCGTCCGTCATTCCGTCATTCCGTCACACATTTTCGTAACACTTTTCTCAGCAACTATTAATCGTAGCCTCTTAATATTTGGTATGCATCATAAGTTGGGGGTGCCATATCGTGGGATCCGATTTCACACCTGTCTGACATCTACTTCCTGTTTACCGACTTAGAGTATTTTTCAGCATTACTGTTAATGGGGGAAATTTTCGTAACACTTTTCTCAGCAACTATTAATCGTAGCCTCTTAATATTTGGTGTGCATCATCAGTTGGGGGTGCCATATCGTGGGATCCGATTTCACACCTGTCGGACATCTACTTCCTGTTTACTGACTTAAAGTATTTTTCAGCATTACTGTTAATGGGGGAAATTTTCGTAACACTTTTCTCAGCAACTATTAATCTTAGCCTCTCAATATTTTGTATGCATCATCAGGTAGGGGTGCCATATTGTGGGATCCGAGTTAAGACCTGTCAAACATATACTTCCTGTTTGTGTCCAAAACCTTACTGTGTCCATACTTACTTTGTTCTAACCCTGGCCCTAATGTACCCCTGTTCACAATTAGCGGGGGTATTAAAGTCTGCCATTCGGCGACAGCTCTTGTTCTATTTATATAACACAGTGATTTTGTTGTGATTATCGAATTATCAGATTATATCATCAGATACATGTTAGTCATGTTAGTAAGTGGTTATCATGGTTATGTTGTTAACCAATCATGACTATTCATTAAAGGATTTCAGATCTCACCTATTTAAGTGATTTCAGAATCACCTATTTAAGTTATTTGAGAATCACTTATTCAAGTTATGTACTTTCACCCTTATCTGCAAAGCCTGTGTCCATGGTGTCCAAGTTCCATAATGCTCCGTTCTACATGTACTTTGTTCTTGTTACCTTTGTAAGATCTTACATCTGTGCAGCGGCCTTCACTTTTGAAAGTGTGCATGCCAGTACTGAGCCCCAATTGGATTCAAAGTTCATTATACCACTGCAAAACATTTTGTGGCCATATTATATATGTTATGAGCCTGTCGTAGTTCGTCTGTAGACACATGGTTTCCAACTTTCCGTGCAGTAACTTGTGTTCCTGTCAACCGATTGCCATGAAATTTTAACATAATGATTTTTGCCTGAGATTAAAAATGGAGGTTCCATCCCTACCCATTCAGAAACTAGTACAGGTGCCCAAAGGGGCTGAAAATGGTATTTATATTTTTCCATGCACTAACTTTTTAGTGAATTACATTGGAGGAAACTGCATTGCCCAAGTAAACAAAAGTTGACAGGACGTGTCTGAATATGATGGAAAGCTCTATATAAAGATTCCTCATTTCATTAGTACATGTATCTCTACAAAACAAACATGGCTGCTGTACATTGTACATGTTCATGCTGTTCGTAGGTTAGCAGTACTTGATTTGGAAAAAAAAATCTCATTTGAAACCACCTTGACAGGAAGCATTTATGCAAGTTGCTCATATTGCCCCAATTAGACAACAAGTACCTTATATGGCTGCCATGGGCATTATTTATATTTGGCTGATTAAAAAGAAACTCCTTTTAAACTGCTGGCCCAAATGAAATAAAACTTCACAGGATCTAAGAAAGGTCCTATAATGCTATATGAAATTCATTGCTTTACATCCCAATTGATCAACAGATATGGCAACCATGGGGGGAGTTCTTGTTTCTGATTAGTCAGGTACATAAACAAAATTAGTTACTTTTTAATAACCAAAACTGGTTATATATTTTTAGTAAATTTGTCTCCAAATTATCTCCCTTGATAGACAATTTTGGAAAATAACTGAAATAGGTTATCTTTCATTTTTCAAGTCAAAATTTTCAAATAGACCTTGTATTCAGAATTTTAGAAGCAAGGTAATATTTTACATAACACTTTCATGACTTTGAAGAGAATAAACATGATAAATAAGCAAAAACATCTGGTCATTATTTTATGGTCTTGATAGAATTACATGTATGGCTGTTAAATTGGTATTTAATGTCCCTTGGGTACCCTACTTTCAAAGTCCCTGTTGATGCATCCCTGATAAAAGAGGTATAATTACTCTATCATAAAAGAAATATGCCGTTGTTTAGTAAAAAATGACTGTGAACAAAATGTGAACTAGAAGATATTGGCTGAATGACTGAAAATAACTGAATTCGGTTATTTTTGTAAATCAGCATTTTGAAAAATAACTGAAAATGGTTATTCAAAAAAATTTTTTTTTTTACAGTGTATTTTTTTTATACATGTATTTATTTATATTGATTATGTCCCAGACTGACATGTGAATATAGGCATGATAGGAATAGAAAATGAATTTACATCATGCAAATATATGATGAGCATGGGTTTCCAGAGATATTGCCGACCACCTGTTGATGGGGAAAAAATTAAAATTGTAATACAACGTCACTGCACTGTAAACGTCATCCAAGTCATGTTTAAAAATGTCTGTGTGGATGAAAATACAAGTTTTATGACATTGCCGTTTATTTTACGTATGAAATAATGGAAATAAACATTTCATGGGTCAGCTTCAGACAACAATGGTTGCCATTTTACAATGGAAAATTATTTTCTGTTGTGTTCACGAAAGTTAAGCATTTTTCATACATTTTTCTGCAAATCCAGTTACGTCTTTACACAAAATTTCTTTTGCACTCAAAATCGGTTAAATATTCATAAAAAGTTCAAACTTAATTTTTTCCATTCTCAGGGACAGTAGGGTTATATCACATAACCTGGTCAAAAATTAAAAACAATCTGTAAATAATCTGGCTGTTAGCATGGTTAGACTGAAAAGAAATAATCTGTTTTTTGCTCTTTGAAAAATGCTAAAAAATTATCCTGTATTAACTGCATTTGAATACAAATTTTTTAGCCCAATCAGATTGACCTCCCCTCCCCCTTTTCCATAAAATGCATTGCATGACATGCATGAGAATGATGAGATGACATGGATGAGAAACAGTAAAACATCTTCACAGTGCTGGTTGCCATGCCAGTCAGTAGATGATGTACAATTTGTGTTGTGAATTAGTTACAGTTCAATAACCAAGCATAAAAAAGTTTTTTTTTTGGCTACATTTCATTGGGGCGGAAAAGGCATACATGTGTATATACAAAGGGGTGGTGAAAATATATACAATGGGGTGCAATTTGCCATGTAAACCATGATCACAATCAGCTGATGATACCTTGTAAATTACATGTAATCAGTGCTTTTGTGCACACTTTTTATTTAGAATTTGTAACTTCTGAACACATCTATTTCAACTTGCAAATTGAAAGAAGGGAAATTTAAAGAGTGCTTGATCTTGGAGGGATCACAGTATAAGGTATCGTTGTTTGTCTGGATTTTCCCGCGTTCAAACCGAAAAATATAAACATACAGACGAATTCAATTACATTGTATATCCTTATAACAAAGAAAGCAGCCCCGTGTGGGTCCCGGATGTCAAAAGTAATAGGCCTGCGCAGCGCTCAGCTTGTGCATGTAAAAGGCGACTAAAAACAAAGTGTTCAGAACCCTGGCCCATGGTAATGACGGACGGACGGACAAGGGTAAAATAGTATACCCCTCTCCTTCGGAGCGGGGATATAAATACGTTACAAAAAATTATAAACTGTGTATCGCTCACCTAACTCAAGTAAGCTCCCTTCAGAATTCCAACAAATGAATACCAATACAAGTAGCTTTTTGTGTAATTTTCATTTATATATGCTATATTTTTAAAAATCACTATATCCAACTCTCTAAATTTTATATTGAATGCTTGACTGAGCAAAATAAATTATTCTTATACAAGAATCTAAAACTTGATGCTGAGAGGGAATTTTATCTGTCACATCCAAATTTTGAATTTCGCAAACTTATCACAAAATTTAGAATTTCTGATCATAACTTAGAAATCGAAATCGGAAGATATAAAAAAGTGCCCCGTAATCTTCGATTTTGTAATTTTTGTGAAAGTAACAGTATTGATGATGAATTTTTTATTTCTTTTTCCATTGTCAACAAAATATAAATATCAGAAATAGTTTCTTGTCCGATTTTGATGCTTCGAATTCTGAAACCGACAAATTAAAAAACATTCTCAATCCAACAAATTTTTTTGTCACAAGCTGATTGTATGTATGCTTATATGACAATAAAATTATTATAATGTTATATTTTTGGTACAATTTGACCTTTGTGTTACAGGCGAAAATATATTCAAAATGTTTCAACTAAAAATGTTTTAATTTACAATATTCCAAAACAAAATTGTAACACAATAATTGATGTTTCCTCTCCAAGCATAAACCCTAGACAATTTTGATGAACTTCCCAGTAAACATTAAAAGTCTGCAAAAGTAATTAAAGGTCAAATTTCTAACTTTCCCAAGATTTCATATCGCCATGTCACTCTACAGACAATCAAAGTTCACATACCAAAGAGTGTAAAGTCAAACAGCCTCAGATGTTTCAAATAACCAGCAATAAAGACAAAAATAAGACATAATCTATGATTTCATTAGTATACAAAAATTTAACAGAAATTTTGTTCTTAACACTTTGGGTTTATTCAATTTTGAAAATTGGTAAACAGAGATTAATACATGGTCTTTTCCATATTGACATGGTTACCTTCCCGAGATCCCCATATATGCCCGAGACGTAGTCCGTAGTCGAGGGCCTATATGGGTCAAGGGATGGTAATTACCGGGCCGATATGGAAAAGACCATGTTTTTAACTTTTTATTACATACTTCTGATTTCTGCATGTACATTAAAGTATTGAACAGTTCAAAAGTAGAATTTCTTTAAATTAAGAGTTAAATGGAAACAAATAAAACAGGAAAAAAAAAAAAAAAATTCATAGAAATATCTATTTTAAGTATTTTTGGTTCACTAGAAGTTTAAAGACGACTGTAGCGGTGACGTCACAAAGGATGCAAAAGACATCTCTGATAAAGGGTTATCAGCCCGGGTTTGCACAAGACGTACAATGTACTTCATAAAAGGGTTTTTTTCCCTGGTTGGGCTGATACGGGTCATTTATTTCCGGCTTTATTATAGTGCAAAGTGAAGCATATTCTCGCACAGTATGCAATAAATAATAAAAACATATTTTGACATATATTTGTTACTCAATAGCCATTTATCAGGTTATCGGACGTATTTCATAAAATATAAGTAACTCTAATGGAATCTGGAATCAAGTTAATTGGATACTTGTATGATGTGCTTATCATATGACTGCAAATGGTTGTGATTAATTATGGTCGTCTGCTGTAGTTATAGTTAGGCTGCTTTATTCAAAATTTTTAAATAATTTTAATTTTATACCTACATGTAATAATGGACTTGGCACAGTTTTTATGATGGAAATTGAACTGAATGATATTCGATAATCCCACTATATTTCATAAATATTGGAAACAAAATGTGCAGATCTAATTAGAAATGTACAAATAAGGATAAGGAAACCTAAATATTCAAAAATATTTTCGTTCCATTAAACAAGACTTAATTTGCACACTGATCTCTAGTCGTTCAATTTTACAATATATATAAGTTTTATCTCGGGGAGTTTGAGGCTGTCTCTTTGGCATTTATCCCATATCCCTTCCTTTTTTTATATCAAATCCATGTTTTGGTGAAATTTTAATGAAATTTTAGAGTTTTCAGCCGTTTTTTGCCAAATTGAAATATGGCTTCATTCGTTAACCAAAAAACATATTTACTGAAATTTGAGAAAGTTATATTTGAAATAATATTCTCCATTTCAGTATTTTGATCATGTTGATTGATAACAGTTTAAGGCTTAATTAGATTTGCATGGTTAGATTAGATAAACTGGTGTTGGTCAGCTAGATATTATTTGTTGTATATATTTCCTTAGGGATGTCATGGATGTTGGGCATTGGATGATTAATGTTATCAGTCAATTGAAATGGTCTGCAAAAGTAATTAGAAGGGTCAAAAGTTTTAAACATGTTAAATAAGAGATCATTAATGTATATTAGAGATGTAGGTCAGCTGTGAATGTTTATTCAGCAAGTCAACATCAGTTTAATATGTAGCAATGGAATAACTGTGAAATGTTATTACTGGATATGTATTATTACCATGATTACTGAGAAATGAACAATGAATAAATCTGATTATCTTCTACTGAAGTATAAAAGTTAGTTCCTTATAACTGAGACCCCAGAAGTTTCATTTTATAATATAACTGGTAATTTTTTCTATATTTTACACATTGTCAAAATTCTCACGGACAGTTTTTCATTTTCTACGGGCAAATATTCATTTACACCAAGAAAATTGCCATCACATTACAGCTTTGTGCATCTAAGGGTACAAGTAGCAAAATGGGGCCCAAAATAAAAATAAAGTTTGTTTACCCTTCTCCAACCTACCCACAGAATTTGTCCCCCTACTCGAAAAAACATTACTTTTCTCAGTAACTATTAAATAGAAACTATGTTCTGACTTTATTCATTATGGAGGACATTTTGTGTGTAAATTGTATAGAGATAATGAAAATAGAAATTGACTGCATTCAAAGCCAAAATACCAATTGTAATCAGTAAGTATTTCTAGATGATTTGGTTACCTCCTTTGTCCATCTGTAAAAAATTAATACAGACTGGGGTTTAGATATGAATAGGACATCAATTTCAGACAGTTTAATTTTCTGCATGTGGTAATAACGCCTATATTTATTTTGTCACATTCTCCTCAGCAACTACAAGTCATAGCTCCAAGCTTCAGCAGGTTCAGCTTTACAATATCTTGCATTTTCATTTGAATAGTTCTGTCAGAAATCCTGCTGTGTCTAAAACCTTACTGTGTCCACACTCACTTTGTGTCCAAAACCTTCAGTGTCCACACTTACTTTGTGCTAACTCTGGCCCTAATGTACCCCTGTTCACAATTAGCGGGGGTATTAAAGTCTGCCATTCGGCGACAGCTCTTGTTTATTTTTAATTTGAA
Source organism: Lithophaga nigra (assembly GCA_028566555.1). NCBI lineage: Eukaryota > Metazoa > Mollusca > Bivalvia > Mytilida > Mytilidae > Lithophaga > Lithophaga nigra. The sequence continues at coordinate 14,781 of JAOXYJ010060981.1, forward strand.
TAGTTCTGTCAGAAATCCTGCTGTGTCCAAAACCTTACTGTGTCCACACTTACTTTGTGCTAACCCTTGCCCTAATGTACACCTCAATGAGCGGGGGTATTAAAGTCTGCCATTCGGCGACAGCTCTTGTTTGCTTTGTAATCAGCCTATAGGCAACTCATGTAAGGTTGTATTTTTAGTGTATTATTGTTAGTTTTGTATTATTTTAGTTTAGAATATATTTTGGAATAATGCCTGAAGTAAAACGAGATGAAGTGTGTCCATGTTACAATGAAGGTGAAATCCAAGGTTGAACTTTTTTATGCGGCTACAATAAGCAGTCTAGGGGCACTTTAATTTCATAGTGAGACTGACGAATTGGGGTAAATAATTTTTGTACCTCCAGGTAGGGGTACATGGCCTGTCAGGCTATTTCCTTTCACAATTTTTTTTAGTTACAGCTTTAATAATTTTTTTAGGATGTTTGTTCACATAATGGATGTGTGCAAGGCTCAAGGATTTTGATTTTTGTAAAACAGATAGTTAGACTTCATCGTTATGGCATTATTTTAGGTCTTGCAGACACGTATAATTCTAGCTTTCGAGCATAATTCTTGGTTTACTCTTAAAATGAGTGAAAGTTGAAAATTTTATCAAACTACATTAGTTTCCATAAAATATGCAATTTGAAAGATAACATTCTTTATGAAATGTGAAAAAAAAAGTTTTTTTTCCATATATTTTTTACTTTACCTTTGAAATTACAGTAGAACCTGATTAGCTCGAACTCGAAGAGACTGTCAAAATTAATTGAGAAGTGCCTGGTGTTCGCATTACTTAGTGTGAATGGTATGAAATTTTCACTTGTGAGACTAAGAAAGTGATTCGAGAAATAGGTAGTGTTCAAGCGATTTGGGTGCGAGAAATAATGATTTGACTGTATATAATGCTATTTTAAAAAAATTCTAACTACATTGGGAACAGATTAGACAGATGTTTGTTGGCAACCACTATCGCAAATACTATATTTCATAAAATGTATATTGAATATTTTTTTTTTGGTTAGATACATCCTCTGTATATCTAAGTTGTAAAGTTTCCTTCGTTTACATGTGCATGCTTGTGTTTGTATATTGTTTTTATTAGGGATGGCAATGAGTACCCGGTTAACCAGTTACTCGATCATATATAAGATTATCAAATACTGAAATCATTCCTCGGTTACTCAAAAATACAAATTTTATCTTTAAATCCATTATATTCGGTAATAGTTGTAAAATACCATAACAAACTGTTTAATACTTATTTTCACTTTTCATTCAAAAACTATTATTATTAATCAACTCAATTGTTTACCTTCAAATTAAAGCGCTTGGTACATGTTTACAATAATCATATGTACAATGTGTTGTGATTGTTTGTTTTTATCTTTTGGTTTTTTTCTTTAAAGTTTACTGTGTATACCAAATGGTAAATAACAAAGTTAACAAAGTTTTTAATACCATTAAAATTTGCAAACTGCAAAAGAATTGCAATTTCTTTGAAATATATATGACAGTATCTCGAAACTAGTACTATTAATTGTTGGATTTTCAATGGTCAGTTTTGAAGAAACTTTCACCTCCACCATCAGGGTGTGGAAGCATTTCACATGTTTTAAACAAAATGACAATTCTTAATATACCAGTGTGAGGTGGAATTTATATATACATACTTGTATACTTGTGAATATTTATTATTTGCTTATCCTGATCACATTGTAAATGTTGGAGATATTAAAAATAGGGTTACAAACAACACAAATGAGAACAGAATAACTGTTTTCAATAACAAAAGTTTTACTACATAATTATATTTTCCAAACGAGTAACAAGGAATGACTGAGTAGCTGGTTACGGAATTCAGACCAATTTGACAATCCTTGTTTTTATACATATTTGTTTTTATTGACATACATGTAATTTTGAATTTTATTTTGCATGTTAGTTTATTCTTCCGTGTTATATGATGCCCTGTAGGTGCATTTATTTTTCTGTATCATACACATTTTTGTTTTCATAAAACCAAAAGTCCATCCATTATAATATGTCATAATATTTTTTTTTAGATTTTTTCCCCATAAATTTGGGATTCCTGAGAGATCATTTGTCCAGCTATACCATCATTTTGTATATTCCATCTCAAGACCTATATGTTTTAGAAAATTGCTCTTTTTGAATCGTCAACTCCTCCTAAACCGCTGACCGAAATTCGAACTTTTAAAGATTCTTTTTGACATGTATGAGATGATGAAATTTAATTTTATGGTCCGAAAACTTTTGCTGCCATATATTGGTATAAGGTCTGTCTTCATCTGTTAACATTTGTGTTTTTTACATAGGTATTCTGGGTCCATTCAAAATTTGAACACATGTTTGTTATGACAAAATGCAGCCTAGGTTTGATGATGGGTTCTGTGACACCTTCCATATTAAAAAAAAAATCATAAATAGCTAGTGAATGAATTTTTTTTAATGGTTTCTCGTGTCCAATCAACTTTGTGTCATGGTGACAATTTTTTCTAGACCTTTTGTTGCATTTTTGCTTTTGCTATAACATGCAAGGTCTTCCAAGTATTTGAGCTCTACAACTGAAGTTCATGGCAGAATTTCTTTCTGCATTTTAAAAATTCAAAACAGTATTTTTGCATTTATTTAATTTAAAGCTGATGCTTGATGAAGTAGATTTTATAAAATTTTGACAATTTAAGACAATTTAATTAAGTTGCTTGTTTCTCTTTGAGTTGTGACATATTAATTTGTTGAAATTTTGAAGTTGCTTGTTTATCTTTGAATTGTATTGTCATGCATTAATTGTTTACTCAATAAAAAAAATTCAGGAATTCATATTTTCTTCTTTATCAAAGACCACCAAAAGTTTCAAAGAATGGAACACTTTTACTGGAACACTTACTCTGGAACATGTAAAAATGTGTTCCAGAAGTACACATGATGTGTTCTAGTTATTAACACATTATTCTGGAACACAGTCCGAGCGTTCCAGAAGTGTTACAAGGCTTTGAACACGTAACCATGTTCAATTTTGCACACAAGGACATGTTCCAGCATCAAATACTAGCGTTCAGAGAATACACACTAGCGTTCAGTTTTGCACACAAGGACACGTTCCAGCATTGAACATAAGATGTTCAAGGGATACACACTAGTGTTCAATTTTGCACACAAAAACATGTTCCAGTATTTAACACTTAAGTGTTCAAGAAGTACACTCTTTGTGTTCAAGACCTATACACATAGCATTTGAGAGGTTATCACATGGTGTTAAAAAATGGAATACCAATGTTAATATTTAGAACACTCTTACACGTTCCAGAAGTGTTACAAAAGGGCGTTCAAAAAGTGTTCAGAATTTGAACATTTAGATTTACAGTATATATGAACAAACTGTAAATGCTTTCCAGTTCTCAGCTAAGTTGAGTGCCTTTATGTATTATTTTATAGTTTCTTGTTAAAACGTCTTCTAGCTATTTGAGTTTACAAAGTTCTTTGTTAAAGAGCCTTTTCTAACCCACAAATAGGAAGTCATTATCACCAATCAATTTGACAGTTTAATAGAGTCAAAATACTAGTTTATCAGAATACACTTAAAAAATATAAAGCTAATAAAGATACCTGTTCCATGTACTACATATAAATATCATGTTAAGGTTAACAGAGCTGCAGTAATGCTCTCTCTCCTTCACGTTTTATTATTGCATTAAATAACACTTTGCTACTGAAACCAAATTGGTGTTAAACAGATGCTAAAATATTAACAGATAAGATAATTATTTACATGCAAGGTCATTACATACAATTTTTTGTTACAAATGTAATGATTTGTACTGTATTTCAACTGTTTTAACAATTAATTTGTCACTGACCTATTTCTCCTTTTGTAACTCATGTCTTCATTTGGATAAATGTTTGGGTGATTGGTTAATTAAAACTGATCAAATTAAGTATCAATAGGAAATATCATTAATTAAGTATGGGATAAAGAATGAAGGTAGGTATTGAATAGCTGAGAAATCAAAGGTTTGTTTTGAAACCCTGAGCTTGCAAGGGTGAAGGTTTTAATACTTACTCTTCGATTTCAAGACTGTTTAATGAATAAAAATACCTACCCTCATTCTTTATCCAATTTATAAAACAATCAAAATACTACATGTTTAAAAGCCTTGACTCCCTTCAATGGATCAATCCAAACTACAGTCATAAAATGATTTTGCCCATTGTCACCTACTCATGAGCACTCTTTGCAAAGCACTTAATTAGTTTCACTTGACTGACTTGGGAGTTGAATATATTATTTTGCCTTCTATTTGGCTGTCAATAGGTTTTTAAGTCATGAGTCAGATGTCAACTTAAAGCAGGTCAGAATTACTTAAACCAGGTAAAAGTTGCTTAAAAACTGCTATATAGTTATTTTGGAACACCCACTACTTAAAACACCTTACAT
>JAOXYJ010060982.1:0-11892 GCA_028566555.1 Lithophaga nigra
ACCTATATCAGCCCTCGGGCCTTCGGCACTCTGGCTGATATTGAGGTCTTGGGTTGATACAGTATGTGATACGGATTTTGCCATGTATTATTCTCTATATAGTGCTTACCAGATCGACTTACTGGGAAAGGAAAGCTCGGACAGCTATCCAGCTGATCCAGTGAAACCCCTGGCTTTGATAGGTGTCTGGAGACCTAAACTTGTTAAGCGGAGCGAGCAGGATTCGAACCCTCGACAACGATGTGACGCTTGTGGTTTTGAGTAAGCGACATTAACCACTCGGCAACCATGCTCCGCTTGCCCGTTTGAATGACTCAAAATTGCAAATTCTGCTCAATAGATGCTTGTCTGTTTGGATGTGACAGTAATAACACTGTTACATTCTAGGTTTCGAGATACTAGGCTCCGCTGTGTGGCAAGTAAAACTTACGAAATAACGTTATTTGCATTTTGGAAGACCCTGTTAACAAGTGTATGACAAATCTAGCTTACGGGCTACTTGGCTCCGCTATGCGGCAAGTCAAGCTTACGAAATAACGTTACTTGCCTTTTTGGATGACCCTCTTAACTACTGTATGACAAATCTAGCTTACGAGCTACTAGGCTCCGCTTTGCGGCAAGTCAAGCTTACGAAATAACCGATTACTTGCCTTTTTGGATGACCCTCTTAACTACTGTATGACAAATCTAGCCTTTGGAATGCTTGGCTGTTTGGATACAACCCTTATATATAAAACATTTGGTAGCTGCATTTCACAAAAAAGCATTCTACTTATATTTTTTTCCTTGTAAGAAAAAAGGTGCATAATCATAAAAAATGATTAACTGTATAATTTACTGTATATTATGGTAATACATCTTCTTATAGACCTAAGAGAATATAAACAATCGATTTCCTCTGGAATAAGATTGCATAAGTTGGCAGAAAACAGATCATAGTGCGGCTCCTATATGTCGTCTTAAATTATTTAACCATTTTCTTTTATTGTTCGTTGGAGACTAAAAACATCATTTATATATGGTAATTCGTACAAGGAATCGTCTGTTTCAAGAAAAATACGACCACATTTCCACGTCTAGACATCTCAGCTGCAGAAATAACCAATTCAGCATGTAGTCGATATGTGGAGCAAACATTTTACATCTTGTGACTTTTTAGAAATACAAAAATTGTCATATCCATTTAGGGATTTTCTTCTGCAGTAAAGACTTCATGGTGAAGATTTTTGTCTGCAAGACGATTACATTTTGTTAATAAAATAACAGTCAGTTTGGCGTTACTCAGTTGGTGTTGCTCTTGGTTAGTGGTATATGTTATGAAGAATAACAGCATTGTAGTGATTGCTCCATGTTATTGGTAAACCCGATTGCATTTACTAAATTTATTTTGAACCTAAAGAATGACTAAAGCTGCCATCTTGTACATGTGCATTTCACATTGTCCTAAACTCAATTCAACAATTATACACTGGGATATTCTAAACTGTTGATCAAAATAAATGTGCCGGTGTACGTTCGTGTGTGTGTGTGTGTGTAGCAGGTACATAGTTTTGCTAACATGCATTTGAATTGATGACTGCTTTAGAAATAAGCATTCGTCAGTCGGGAATTCCAGACGTTTTACCTACATAATTGGTGGTATAAACCTCATAATGATGTCTTATTGTTTATCTTTCAATCGGGAAATAGTATTTAATTTCGGGTCTCAATCCGTTTAGTTGCTTGTGCAAACTGAAGTAGAATATTATACATAGTATCGAAATTTGCAGAATTTGTAATGACTCCAAGTCTGTCAAATTTGTCACGTGACAAGTTCTGTTGGTTATTTTCCTAACGTCTCTAGGACACATACAAACATTACATTATACTTCGTTTTATGATCAGAATTTGTATATAAAATTATGTAATCTTCATTGTCGTTATCTTCTGTACATGCTAAGGTGCATTGTATGCCCTTTCACAATTTCTACAGGATCTTGCATTTAACAGTCTTAAAGTCATTGTTTTGTTGTAGGCTTTTTTCCATTTCTGTATATATATACACCGCGATATAAAACAAAAAACTGCGGACATCAATATAAGAACATGGAAGTACGTTCTAGCTTTCGTTTATATCCATGCACTGAAGAACTGCGCTGCATTCAAAACTTTGTTCACGAAAATTTTCGTCCACTGCATAAGGTTTAAATCAGAACACCTATATAATACATGTTTAGAATATAAACTCTATACAGCCTAAAGATCGATCGCATGCTGCTTATAAAACGTAAAGATTATAAACACGTCAGCCTCTATACAGATGTTTAGGTTCTAGTTATTTTCAGTCTCTGTATATGTAAAGGCTATTAACAGGTGTTTGAAAAGTGAAGACTGACGATCCATTGTTTTTGCAGTTAAAATAATCATTATAGGGGAAGCAACATTCACCATCATATACTCTCTTCTGTATGCGCATGCTTATTTAGTCATGTTTTTTTCGTACAAAAGTCGAGAAACTGCATTCGTTTTAGAAAATAAAACTTCCTTTTTGCACATTCCATTCAGATAATGTATCCAACAAGGCATGAAAATGAAGTTGCACTGTGGGAGAGGGTATATACGTCTTTAATGCAGTTGTTGAAATAAAGCATAAAAGAGCTATAGAAATATTAGTATTTCCCCAACACAAGGATTTCTGAATCCACTTGGTTCATCATAAAAAAAGAAGAATGAAGGGGCTTGTAGTAATTTTAGTATCCCCCAACACAAGGATTTCTGAATCCACTTGGTTCGTCACAACACTTGAAAAAATAGGGTGGTAGATTCTTCATCAAGGTTTATATCAACCAATAAGAATTAAGCTTTCATATAACAGTATCTGTATCTGACAGTTTAATTGGTCATTATAATAGTGGGACTGCGAAGTGGACTCAAAAACCATTGACTTTGGAAGAAGAAATTTTACTATAATATTCTGGATTTCTTGATACTTAACATATTACGGTCTGGATGCGTCTCGGTGCAAAAAAGAAGAAGTATTAAGAAAAAAGAGCACAAACTTTTGTTTTTGATCTAAATGCCAACTGGTTGTCGTTTCGGCAACAATCAAATTAATCTGGTCCACGAAATTTATTTTGCAGTTTCCATGACACCAGATGCTATACATGTATGTTATTGACAACAGTCTTAAAATTGTAATAATGATCTAATAAATTACAAATAATTCCTGTTTTACTTTGGCTTTGAGCAGAAATAAAGACGTTCATAAAAATACGAATACGGAAACCTAGAAAAGCTTACTTTGATCACAGTATAATGGAAGCTTGAAAGTTTTAATTGTGTAAAGAGTTTCTTTGATATTTATTCCGGGAGATGTAAATTACGATTGTTTTATTTCAGTGCAAAATTACCTATCTAATTACAGATATAAACGTGAATCATGTCACGGACGGTTATGTTTCAGTTGCAGTCGGTACAAAACCCGAACTGTGTTTCCAAAGCTAACGATGTGCGAGCCATTTTCGGAAAAGAAAGTACTCCTGAATATCATTTTCAACTTCAGCAAGATATAGTAAAGCACCAAATGACAAATGTCGTAAATTGTAATGCTATGAAAGGACATGACATTTAGCGCATCAAAGTACATCCACTGGTCATTACCGCTCCTTGTATATGTCTTGGCAATGTCTCGAGATATACATTTGGATAACAAAACGGTCCGCAGATATAATTTGCCATATTAAGTCATCTTGAACCATAACTTTCCAAAATGAGTTTTAGTTCAAACAAACTCTGAAAAAATACATGTATGTTTCAGTTAAATGTCTTCTATATATACTCAATGGCAAAAGAAAGGATACACTTCCGAACCTTCACTCTGAAACTGCAGATCTACAAATGTAAAGAATCCGTCAGTCTATATTTTCAAGACAACTACCTTGACATAGAAAGCGCAAGACCGACAGACCTCATTTCATATTGTAACATTCACAAATACCTAAGGTAGGTATGTATAGTATCATGATATCCATATCCTGAAGTGGCGAGAAAAAAGTTCTTCATTTGCATGAAATATTCTGGAATAGATCAGTTAATTTCAAATGCATGCACATATCATGAAGTAAATATGATTGTTTTAATTAAGCGTATTAGAATGAAGCTTCTAGTCTGCAAATTAAATTTCCAAGACTGCACAACATTATAGAACTGATCAATACAAAGTGCATGCATCATTGATCAATTAGATTGAAGGATAGTCTATGTCTCAAAAAGGATTGCTACTATAATTTGTCCCCACGCGAGTATGGTGCATATAGTTGAAGCAAAATAAACCGGCTGTAGAATACGATTTAATGAACATCTCCAAAAATCTTTGTTATGGGAATATTTTCAAACCAGCCATATATAAATGAAAATCATGACGCATTGTACACTTGCGAATCAGTATTACTAATTTCCAAAACTTGTCAAAAATTCTTCTCAATAACAACAGCAACTGTAAATGTGTCCTTGTTATTCCGGCGGCTTGCAAAAACATACAAAATGCCTTAACATTAAAACGGGCTAATAGTGCTAAGCGTCAAAGAGTCCTTTACCTGAAAAATTAAACAAAAGTCCTGAAGAATAGTTGCTTGAAGTGCAGTCTAATGATGTTTCGATTTGTTCTACAGACATTCTGACAAAATAAAATACAATATTACAAGCCTCAATGGACACTTACGCTTAAGATCAACGTAAATGCCTTTATTGTACTAAATAATCTATTTACTAGCTACAGACATTTCAATAAAGATTATTGTGTTTTTCATATTAACTTGGGACGGTGAAGGAGCATGAAAGACAATTTAATGAAGATGAAATGTCAGTAGTTCCACATTATAAATACACTAAGGGATGTTATATTTAAATAAAGAAAATAATTGAGGAACAATCAAAATTTCAAAAACAAATTCCAAAAAAGATCAAATCAGATGGTCATTAAATATCTCGTCCTAAAATTAATTAAAGACGTACATTGCTTGACGCTGCTTATATGGTTATACAGAAATATGTCTTTTACGTAATATAATCTTGAGAATGTGAGAATAGTCTCACTTGTCATTTATTGTCTTGTTTTACGACATTTAAGTTGTATGTGAGGTGAAACTGGCTGATGTACCGTTGATAAACTTGTGAACCCAATTCTATCTGGGTATATTCTAATCATAGAATTACAGAACATATTGAAACGGATTTCTGTTGAAACAAATACATAGCTTTTCAATGCTAACCTAAATTGTTTGTGTCGTTAATTGAAGGGGGCCGACACTGATGAGCAATCGATAACCCTGTTTGTTAATCCGACTGAACAGTTTGGATATGTAAATACATGTATTATCACATTCTTTGTGTGTGTAAAGCAAGAGGCGGCGGTGCAGGTAGCAAAGAAAAGGACAGTTCCACTTCAAGTTTCGTCAGTTATATATAATATAAATCAATATATTCCCTTGACGGTTCCGCACGTCTTACTGTTCATATTGTCTTTATCCTTTTTCTTCTCTGGAAATAAACCTTTTCAAGGTGAGTTGTATTTGGCCCAAGGCGAAACGTCATACAAGAAATTTACTGTGACGTTAAAGCTTTCCAGGACGTTCGTTATGGTAATTTTGACGTCATAGTAAAGTTTTGTCTATGACGTTTCGCTTGGGGGCAGATAACCAATAACCTTGAAAAGGTTTATTTTTGAAATACCCTTATTTCCCTGAAATTGATCTGTTCGAAAAACATCACAAAAATTATTTTTATTATCATCCATTGAAACTGTCTATTTCATCAAAATCAGGGGCAACTAGGCAATGCACATAGCAGGATTTGCCTGACTGATTCGGGGATTGAAATATAAGTTGTAATTTATTTTCCAGCCTTCGACAAACAAATGAAGCGTCAGATTAATCTATAGAAAGGCGCAATGATTTCAGGTTCATTTATTTGGAACCATTCAGTACTCTTAATTAATCATTGGTTTTAGTATATACATCAAAGCTTAGCTGTATAGATTGTTTTGGACTTAGTTGTTTTTATACACCCAGAAAACGTAAGTTCTCCATGATAACGTAAATATTTACAGGAGATACAACTGTTTCTTTCTGTTAAACAACATAACAACATGCGATCTTTTTCAAACTTTAACGACATACAAATAGATGGTCTAAGGTGAAGAGACTTTTTTCAAGAAACACACTAACTCGCACAGAAGGTACTGTGAGGTGGAAATTTAAAAGGACACTGGACTTTTCAGTAAACATTTTCCAGCAGACAATCTGCATTCCAATGAGCATTAAATGTGCACCATTCCGCGCCGAACTGCTTTTGAATTGATATTAGGTAATTTTTATTCTGGGGCTATTACGGAAAAAAAGAGAAAAAAAGTTAACCTGTTTTCTTAACTTCAGCTTCTGTTATATAGATGGCATCTCATCACTTAACAGCAGTCATTTAACGACTATATACTTAATTTTATCTATCTCGGTGATCTTGTAATTAAGGGCATCACAGATGCATCTAATTTGTGTCTCACTTTGTCTTATATCTATCTATCTAACGGAGGTTGGTTAAAGTAAATAAGCAGACCTATATGACGAACGTATTTAATAAAATTTTTCGTGTGAACTTTCCTTTTCTGAATGGCAACAAACAAGCGGAGTATGAGGTCTACATTTCACAATCGATCGGCTACCTTAGCCTTCTGTCCACCATAAAGACTTTTCTCATACAGGGTTATTATAATCAGGAACGCTAATCCCCCAATGCTACTTAAAATTGAAATTAATGTGAACCACTTCGTGAATTGGATGATCACCATCATGACTTGATTGATCATTAAGCAGTTTCCCCTATCACAGATGTTTACTGATATTTTGTTGTCCTTCTTTACTGATATGCGACCTCTCACCGGACTGATATATTGCTTTTTCTGTTCTCAAGGTCACATGTTCAAGGTCATGTCCTAGTTTTTGACCTTTATGAACAGTACGACAGATGAAACATATTGAGCAAGACGCGCTTGGTGCTTCCGAAACACCTGACGTTCATACCGCCTTTTTTCGATTCCATATTTCTGTCACTAGGATTATTTGTCGGTAAGAGCCTTCCCAGTTCCTCCTGGATGCATGGTGTTTTGAACTTTGGTAATTTTATTGTATTTACGTTTATGGTGTAAAACGGTAACATAATTTTTGGAATTATGTATAGGACAATGATTTGTCAAAGAAAGACAGTCACTACACTTGTCACCATAGGTATTGTTTGCATAAAAAACAAAGTCTCGAAAATCTTCAACAGTAAGATTTGCACGCCAATCTTTTTCTGGATCAGCTAGTTTGTTGTACAATGGATTTTTCTTATCATTGAAACGAGGATCTCCTTTTGTCCAACTTTCAACAAATTTTGGTCCATCATTTTTTCCACAAAGCTTTTCTTGAAAATAAAGTGTCCCACATTCATCAAGACAACTACTACACATAATAACTTTACTTTCCTTTTTCTTAACATCGGTATCTGGAGCAGGAGGTGTCCAATAACTATTGTCACTACAATCCATTGGTGGGGCTTCCATCCATCGTTTTAAACATCGACAGACAGAACCACCAAATCTAAGGTATACTGGACTCAGAATATAAACCTAGTGAAAAGAAGATCAAAACAACTTGGTACCTCAGAACTTCAAAATGCTGTCTATTAGAAAGTTTTTTCTAATCCAAGTTTTTCATAATGGCTATAGATCTGAAAAATAGCTTTTTCTACTTTGTCAAACAAGTGTGGAAACAGATATTTAAATCTGTCAGACTGAAGCTATCTAAAACCAAGCTTTTATTTCATTTTTTCTGTGTTCTAATCAAATTAGAAAGGATTGCCGTGCTCATTACTTCATTCTCATACTTGCAAAGCAAATTTTTACCTAGTATTTCAGTTTTGATGAGTTAAAAGTACTTAATAACATCCCCGCTTATTTTGCAAAGCCTAAATATATGTTTATGTACTTTCATTATTCAAGATAGATCCATTTCTTACAGAATCTTACCTTTAAATATGATGACTTCTGATCTGGACTTCCAAAAAATTGCCTAAAAAGTTCCCTGAAAATAAATATAAAATTATTGGCAAATATTTTGGTAAATCACCGTATTTTGATCTTACATAAATATGTCACTTTTTCTACATTCTGTGTTTCAGTTCAATTTATAAATGGTTTTTGATTGAATTTCTCCTTTAAGTGTACATTTTTATATGAACAAATGTCACTTGCCTCTTCATACTTAAAAAAAAGATATGCCACCAATTCAAATTACCAATAACCAAATGAATGAGTAAATTACTGGTCACGAGTGGTATATTGTTAGAAGTCGAATAATATATGATTTCATATTATTCATTGCTTTTTTTTCAGAATATTGAAGTGAAACATCATATTTATTTCAAGTAGGCAATGTTTAGATATTTATCATTATGAATTAAATTCAGCTGTTGTCAAGCATGCACTTTGTCAAAATCTTTATCATCTACATCAACTTTTTTTTTCATTTCCTTTATCTGTATTTCCTAAATATAATAACAAAGTGATATTTTGTGCAATGTCAATTTCATTTCCTTTACAATCAGGGCTCAGTTAGGGACAAAAGACAAGTTTTTAGTAATTATTGTGTATACTTGAATAATTTTTTGCCTAATTAAAAATTTTGTAGCTGCAGTATAAAAGCAATATTAGATATCAATGTGGGAAAAAATATCAGTTTTGTATTTGACACAAAATTGTTGAAGGGCTCAGTAAATCTCAGCCTTTCCCAGTTTCTAAGTCTCATACAAAAAAGTTGATATTTCTGACATTGACCTAATATCATATATTATATATAATGTACCATTTGTTTTTTTCTGTATGAAACTATTGTATTACCTTGTTTCTCTACAATAAAACGGATCTTTTGCTGAAAAAAAAATAATACAATAATACAAAAATATATGTAAATGACAAGTTATCAGGTGTAACATGGAAAACTGAAACAAAAACACAACAAATAAAAAAAGTTTGATTCACTGAACAATCTTTCAGCAAATTTTAACTGTATTATGGCATCCACATATTATACTGAGCTGGAGTATATGAGAGAAGGACTGATCTTTGTCCACTGACTGGTAAACTTAATCACATGAAATTTAAATAGATCTCTGTTTTTACAAGAGATGGAGCCTTATACAGACTACACTGATTCTATAAAGGTAGTTAAATGCCATGTCTTATTTGAAGTAATGATCAGTGTTAAAGTTACAGTGATGAGAAAAGTTAAAAACCTTCTGAAATCACCGATTGTTTTATAATGACTCATCTGACCTTGCCCATTTAAGTCGGTCATCTCACTGTGTTCACAATTTGTTTTACATATTAGTAAACTGAAATAATGCAATTTATCATACTAACTAGAGGCTCACCTGAGCTTGTATCGCTCACCTGATTCTACCAATTCTACATGTAAGTCATTTCCAAGAAAAAGACCTCATAGAGTTAAATGTTAAACTTTGTTCCACGATGGTGGCCATTTTGGAATTTCAATCTACCCCAAAAACCCAAACTTGGTAAAGAATCTTCCAATGTACATTCATGGGCATGTTTAGCTTAAATTGTCATAGTTGTTTCAAAGAAGATCTTCCAGTGTATTACCCATACATGTACAGTCCAATGTTAAACTATATTCCACAGTGGCTGCCATCTCGGAATTCCAATTGGCATCAAAACATGGTTTTGGTAAAGGACCTTCCAATGAAAATTTATTGACATGTCTAGCTTCAACTGTCTTAGTTGTTTCCAAAAAGAAGTTCTTTAAGTGTATTTCCCATAGGGTCAAGTGTTAAACTATGTTCCAAGGTGGCAGCCATCCTGGAATTCCAACTGACATCAAAAACATGGTTTTGGTAGAGGCCCTTCAACAAAACATTCATGGACATGTTTAGCTTCTATTGTCGTAGCGGTTTCCAAGAATATTCAAGTGTATTCCCCATAGGGTCCAATGCTAAACTATGTTCCACAGTTGTGGTCATCTTGGAATTTCAATCAGCATCAAAACATGGCTATGGTAGAGGACCTTCCAATGATAATTTATGGACATGTTTGGCTTCAATTGTCATAGACATTTCCAAGAAGAAGATCTTCAACTGTATTTCCCACACAGTCCAATGTTAAACTATGTTCAATGGTGGTGAACATCTTTTAATTCCAATCAGCATCAAAAGCACGGTTTTGGCAGAGGAACTTCAACAAACATTCATGGACATGTTTAGCTTCTGATGTCATAGTGGTTTCCAAGAAGATACTCTGTAAGTGTATTTCCCATAGTGTCCAATGTTAAAACTACAATGTGTCTCCCAAGTTGGCAGCCATCTTGGAATTCTGATTGCCGTCAAAAACACGAACTTGGTAGAGGACCTTCCAATGAACATTTATGTACAGGTTTAGCTTCAACTGTGGTAATCAATTCCAAGTAGAACATCTGCAAGTGTATTTCCCATAGGGTCCAATGCTAAACTTTGTTCCATGATGGCAGCCATCTTGGAATTCCAGTCAGCAAAAAAACCACGGCTATGGTAGAGGACCTTCCAATGATTATTAATGGACATGTTTAGCTTCTATTGTTGAAGTTGTTTCCAAGAAGATCCCATAGGGTCCAATGTTAAATTATGTTCCGCAGTGTCAACCATCTTGGAATTCTAATCGGCATAAAAAACATGGATTATGGTAGAGGACCCTCTGATGAACATTTATATATGTGTTTAGTTACAAATGTGGTAGTCATTTCCATATAGATCTTCAAGTGTATTTCCCAAAGGGTCCAATATTAATGTTAAACTTTGTTCCATGGTGGTGGTCATCTTGGAATTCCGATTCCCACCAAAAACATAAATTGGTAAATGACCTTCCAATGATCATTTATGGATATGTTTAGCTTCAACTGCCATAGTTATTTCCAAGAAATAGATCTTCAAATGTATTTGCCATAGGGTCCAATGTTAAACTTTGTCCCACAGTGGTGGCCATCGTGGAATTCCGATCAGTACCAAAAACAATTTTGGTAAAGGACCTTCCAATGATCATTTATGGATATGTTTAGCTTTAACTGTCATAGTCATTTATAAGAAAAAGATCTTCGAGTGTATTTCCCACAGGGTCCAATGTTACACTTCGTCCAGCAGTGGTGGCCATCTTGGATTTCCGATCTGCACCAAAGAACAATTTGAAACAGCAACAGTGAACACCTGATTATCATTCATATCACAGAACAATTCCATTGGCTTTGTTGTTTCTGACAAGGAGATCTTTGAAATTTTGGCCAATCAGAATGCACATTTCTGGTCCTGGCACCCATGTTGGATTTCAGATCTGACCAAATGAACAAACTTGATAGGGAATCACAAAATGAACATTCCTGCCAAGTTTGGTTCCAATTGGTCAATCAGTTTCAGAGAAGAAGACTGACGTTAATATGCGGACCAGGTGAGCTAAAAACTGGTAACCATCCTGATACATCTAGAAAACTTGTCTAACAACACAGAATATACTACTATAAAAATTAAACAGCTGTGCAACCACTTGAACTCTATTTAGTAATATTACACTCCCACTGCAAACATATACAAAGAAACACAAACTATTATTTTGACCCTGAACAGATGTCTTACCCATGTTCTTTGAATCTGAATTGAAATTTTTGTTTAAATGCAGTGTTTCTCTTCTAGTTTACATATTTAGCATTAAGATAACTCATATACTAATTTTTGTTTTCTTGTACAGATACAGTACATGTAAATATTGTTGATTCATTTTTATTTGGTAAGCATGTTATTTTCTTTGTCAAAACTGCTCCATGAAACTGTGTCATCATGTTAATA
>JAOXYJ010061089.1:0-11888 GCA_028566555.1 Lithophaga nigra
GTTGCATACGGTGCATAAAAATTAACTCCGAAGTCTTCAGAAATATTCCCAATTAACTCGTCCATCCCTTATGATCTGCTAGTCACTGACCTAAACAAAAATTAAACAGTCGGCTACATGTACATGTACAAATGTGTATAGCCATTTCTTTCTGTGCACTATTCAATGAATATGTGTTAATCACTTGAAAAAAAGTTCTTTTTTGTTTTAAGTAATTAGAAAGTGTGTTCGAGAAACCATTCCACAGTTTTTCCTGATATTTATCTGAATGCCAGTCTTACCATAGCAAAACGTAGAGTGCAAGAGGAAAATAATAGTTGCTGAAATCCACACAGTATCCATTTTGCTTCCTAAATTAACAAGTCTTTAAGCAAGAATAAAAAATCGGTAAACTACAGGTCATATGACGAGGAAGACAACAAGCTAATTAATATAATACTAACTTATCACCAGACTCCATAACACTATCCGGAGGAAGCGGTAATTCGTGGATGAATAATAATTTACGTAATGCTTTCTTAATTCAAGGGAAAAAAGTAAAAAAAACTCCCAAGTAATAAAAATCTTTGTTTTAATGACCATTGTAGATGCATAGGTACAGAGAGGAGATCAGGATTTAAATATATCGATCAATATACATAAAAACCATGCATTAAAAAAAAAACAAAGAAAAGATCGTTTCTTTATGTTCATTAAATCCTTGCATATTTCTTATCTAAAAACAGTTTTCGTTTCTCACTAAAAATTGACATTCTAGTAAATAATGAAATTCGTCGCCAATCACACCCGTGTTGCAATTTTGACAAATTCTATCACCTCTTTTTGCATTTTGCCGTCTTCCTGTCTGAATTGGGAAATTGTAATTTGTAGTCCGGAATCTGCCATATAAACTGTCATTAACATCTAAAACTTTAAAGTAGTGTTCTATATCAAATGTTTCTTTATGAAATCTATAATTTTGCATTTCTTTATTTAACAGCATTTATTAACCAATTTTCATTGATGAAATTTTTAGTGTTTCAAATATTACAAAATCATATTCATTCAGTATTTTCTTAACATTTTTCACCCACTGTAAGTCACATTTATTTTTAGTAAATAGCTTGTAAGATGGTCCGTAAGTGACACATGAAATTTTGGTATTTTCCCAGTACAATGTACTGTAGCCCCAAACTTCACAACCATATTGTAAATTTTATCAAATAAGTCTAACTGTCACTGAATGGAAGTATTATGCAATCTACCCTTCATAAGTACGTATTATATAATACTTCCATCCGTCAGCACCTACTGCCGAGTCTTACGACACTTTCCGACGTAAAAACTTCTAAATTAGCAACTTAAACTCCAAAGTGCTCTGAGCTATCGTGCCTTCATGGCACGACTTTTAAATGAGTGTATCTTTTACTTAAGAGTGCATATAGTTGTTGATGTTACAGATGTTGACAGCCGATGCTTTGAAAACTAATCATCATCCTAAATTTAAAATTTTTCAAATCGCACGACCAGTGATGCTAGCGTAGCAGGAGATGCTACCCTGTCGACGCACCTAGTTTCTGTCTTTTTTAGAGTTCATGCGATATCTTGATTTGCTCTCTAATTCATAGGTACATGAGTTTTGATCACTGGTCGGTATCTACTGTTGTTCTTATAATAATAACATTCAACAATGATCATCGACAATATATATAAAACATGGACCCGTTTCTATTTTCTAAAGGTCCATGTGATATTATTAAACATATTAAATCAATTTACTGTATTGAAATATATTCTTGATATTCACAAAGGTCTATCATTTTCATCTCCCATTAGTCTCCCCCTTTCTGCGGTAAGTTCATTCTAAATATTTCAATTCAATTAGCAATAATATAATTTTACTCGCAATTTAAGAGGAAAATTATGACAATATAACATTTTTTAACAATAGATCATCCACAAATAGTTCACAGGAAAGAATAACCTCGAAATTCCACCCAACCTAAAAAAATCCTTATTAAGCTTTTTGCTGTCTTTTCATTGATTCAGAAAGTGTACTGATAGCCCTAGTACCTAACGAAGTGCGTCATAATAGATGTTTCTATTTTATCAAGATAATACTGAGGCTTTCCAATTTTGAAGGGCAAAAAGGTACAGGTTTTTTTTAAAAAAAGCCAATTTACTTGGCAGTTAAGGGGGATGTTTTACTAAAGTACAACCTCAACAATTTTTACCTTGAGGTCGTGGAAAAAGTACTACTTCACTGAATGATTTACTAATTCAAAATTTCCAGTCATAAAAAGACGTTACTTATTTAAGGTGAAGTGAAATGACATCAGTACTTGTGGATAGGTACTACGTATGATAATAGGAAATTCACCGGAAAACAAATCCCTTATCAGTTTTTACTGATTTACGAGGTATTAATTTGACAAACAGGAAAAGAAACTAGAGAGTAAGTCAATACTTGACTTTCCTTGGCTGATTTCAAACGTGATACTTCAAAAATTGTAAACATTGTACCAGTACGACAATATTTACTAATCCTAGTTCGTCCACTTGTCCTCCAGTTTAATAAAGTAATTGTTGTAAAATCGAGGCCATTCTGCAGTAATTAAAGAAAAATGATCTATAATGATTTAAATGGGTTATTTTTTGCTCAATATGACATTTTTTAATCCACATTCGTAATTTATTTTTACTAACAACACCTTTTGTTGACATATTTACGAATTGCCATGGAAGATAAAATAATGCACAGATGAAAAACGGGAATTAAATAGCACTGAACACAGCATTAAAATGGCTGTTATTTCAAAATTTCACACTGGACTAAATTTTATATCACACATATACCCAGTAGGTATGCGCCGTGCAGCATGGATCAGCAGTGTCAACAAACTTAAACTGATAGATTCATACGAAGGAAAATATGTTTCGACTATCAGTAACGATTTTATGGGCATGTACTAAAAAGTTGAGTGGAGTGGAGTGGAGCTTTGGAGTTGAGTTATGGAGTGGAGCCTTGGAGTTCAGTTATGGAGTGGAGCCTTGGAGTTGATGTATGCTGGGTCTCTTTTGCCTGCATCTTACAAAGTGCTGAGCAAAATTTACATCCGACATACTACACGCATGTTTATTTATTATAAAAAAAAAACAGGTATTTTAAAATACAGAAAGAAAAGAGGTCACAAAATCTGGAGCTATATGTAATAAATCCAGCATTATGTATATGGTCTACTCTGATTGAAAACTGGCAGAAGTACAAAGTATGCTAGGTCTCTTTTGCCTGCGTCTTACAAAGTGCAAAGCAAAATTTACATCCGATATACTGCACGCATGTTTATTTATTATGAAACAAACACAAGTACTTAAAATATGCCAGTAATTATAAATTCTAGCATAGACTAACAACAACTGTGAAATTCGGAATGAGGTCCCATTTATTATCCGACACGAAAAAGATATTTCGGAAATTATTACTATGTTGTTATTACCCTATTTATCTTTATGCTAATATCTGACAGACATTTTACAGTTTTGAACAGTTTAAACATCATATCTTTTTAAATAATAAATTAGGGTAAGACCAGAGTTTTAAGATAAATTATGAGTATGTGAAATTGAAGATTTTAGTTAATGCGACTTCCACAAGGCACTTGGTTTCTTGATTTATTTTATGGTCAGTGGAAAATGTAGGATTTAATTACATTCTAGACTACACTAATATTATTTATTGAAGAACTGCTGAGTTTTTAGTAGTAATTTACTTGACCTTTTGTTTCTATAGTTGTTAAGTAAAATGGTTTCAGAAATATCTTTTCTCAGTATTGCACATATATCAATAACTTTATCTTTTTTTTCAGATATATAATATGCTTTATATACTGAGAAATATATTAAAGTTAAGAGATAATTAATTTCATAATATGCCATGTCATCAATTTTGTATCCTATTATTAGGCTTTTTAAGTTAATTATGTGTTTACCAATTTGAAGAAACTGCAACAATTTTTCAATATTGATCCAGTATGCTTTATTATATAAGCATTCAAAAAAGAAATGATTATAATTATCTTTTATTTTACAGAAAAAACATTTATCAGATTCTAATATTTTCCATTTATGAAGTAATTCATTACAAGGTAAAATATAATGAATTAATTTCCACCTGAAAATTTTTAGTTTATTTTCTTCTAAATAATTAAAAATAAATTTTAGAGAGTTTTCAAATATATGTGTTTTATCTATTTTGAAAATCTTCTGCCAATATAGAAAACCTGTAGGAATTTCATTTTTGTATTGCATAGTTATTATTTTATAAATATCTTTGTTACTAAATGTTGAATCTATCTTATAATTTAGTCTTATGGTTAAGGAGTTTCGATTTATATTCACGGATGTTTTATAGGAGTCTTCAGATTTTAACATATTCTTCCAATATTTAGGTATAGCTTTCTTTAGTTTTGAAATTTCACCAATCCAATTTTGTTTTTCACTTAATTTTGAGAGTATGATTATTTCTGATACATTTCCATATTCATCAAGTACATCATTCAGGTATATTATATTACTTTTAATCCAATTTTCAAAATACAGGCATTTGCCGTTATGTTTTATAAATTCATTTCCCCAAAGTACCTGTTTTCTAACTTCAAGAAAATTTTTTGGTAGTTTAGATTTTCCTCCTTGAATACTTATCCAAGATTTGACCATCTCTTGATAAAATTCAGGCATTGATTTGAAAGTTTGTCTGTCTAAGGCAAGTGTGCTTTTTAAATTCATTTTAAATACTAAGAGATCTTTACCAAATTTGTCCAAGTATAATCTGGGTAGTTTGGTCCAGTTATCAGTTTTATTTTCAATAAGTTTTAATATCCATTTAGTGTGAATTGCTTTTATATAACTATCAATATCAATCATTTTTAACCCTCCTTGGAGGTAACTTTTTGTTAATATATTTCTTTTGACTTTATCATTATTACTATTCCAAATGAATTTGTACACAATATTTTTAAAAGATTGTAAATTTTCTCTAGAAATTACTGAACAAGAAGCTATATAGGTAATATTTGGCAAAATGAGTGACTTAACTACCATAATTTTTCCTATAAGTGAAATATTTCTCTTTTTCCAATCATTTACTAATCTCTCACATTTTAATAACTGTCTTTCCATGTTTAATTTTTTACATAAATGATTATCATATCCAAAATATACACCTAGACTTTTTATTGGTTTATCAGACCAGTTAACATTTTCAAATTTGTCTTTACTATGTTTGAGTTTTCCCAACCATATTCCATCTGTTTTGTTTCTGTTTAATTTCAAACCTGAAAAGCTACCGAACATTTCAATTGTATTCATAGCAAGTGTGATTTCTTCCCGTGATTGGAAGAAAAGTGTTGTGTCATCTGCTAACTGACATATTTTTAGATTACAGTTTTTCCCATCCAACTTAAATTCAATTCCCTTAATCTTTTTGTTTTCCCTTAACTTTATAGCCATGATTTCCACTGACAAAACAAATAATAAAGCAGAAATTGGACAGCCCTGTCGAATTCCACGGAAAACCTGGAAGGGGCTTGAAACCCACCCATTATTTAGAATACATCCCTTTATGTCTGAATACAGAGTTTTGACCCACCTTATAAAACCATTTTTAAATCCAAAATGCTGTAATGTTTCTATCATAAAATTCCATTCTAACGAATCAAATGCTTTGGTGAAATCTAAAAATAGGATAGCTCCGTCTACTTTAAAATTTTCGGAATAGTCAATAACGTCTTGAATTTGACGAATATTGAAACCTATATATCTGTTTTTAACATACCCTTTTTGATCCGCATGAATTAAATTTGGTAGTACTTTTTTCAGACGCTGAGCTAATGTATATGCTAATAATTTTACATCACAATTTAGTAAAGTTATTGGTCTGTAGTTATCTAGAGACAAAGGATCATTTTTTTTGTAAAGTAAGCAAATCGCACCTATTTTTTGTGTATTTGTCAATTCACCATTAATATGATTATGATTAAACACAGAAACGATTAAATCTTTGATATTATCCCAAAATTTTCTGTAAAATTCTACATTTAAACCGTCTAATCCTGGAGAACGATTCAACTTCATTTTAAAGATAGATTCGGTGCATTCATCAACTGTTAAAAACCCTTCGCAAATATTCTTATCAGAGTCTGTAAGCTTATTTATTTTAGAACTACTAATATACTTAGAAATCTCATGAGCAGTAGGATTTTGTGACTGATAGAGTTTTTTGTAGTAATTGACTTCTAATTCTAATATTTCATTCTGATCATTTACAATATTGCCATTATCGTCATAAAGCTCAGTAATTGTTTTCCTTATTTGTCTTGTTTTTTCTAAACCTAAAAAGTATGCAGAGTTTTTTTCCCCCTGTTCAATCCATTTGACTCTGGATCTGATTTGATTTCCCTTAATTTTTTCTGAATATAATGATGCCAACTGTTCCTCTACAATTTCAATGTTTCCCCGTATTGTTTTAAAATCTGTTTCACTTTTATCTGAAAATTCATTTAATTTTTTCAGCCTGTTTTCTAGACAAGTAATAGCATTTTTTCTTTTTTTACATGCTTGCTTACATATTTCAATAGAAGTATCACGGATTTCTCCCTTTAAATTATCCCATAAAATACCTAAATTCTTTGTACTTTTTGCTTTTATTTTATACTGTTCTATGAGAGCTTTTATAGAATTTACATATTCTTTATTTTCAAGTATACTGGAGTTTAACTTCCAGTACCCTCTCCCTTTAATCCCTCTAAAAGTTTTTATTTTTAGTGATACACAGTTATGGTCAGTATATCGTATTACTACTGGTCTGATATCACACGAAATACACCTCATTTTCACTTCTGCAGAAATAAGAAAAAAGTCTATTCGTGTTGCTTCAGACCTATCTTTTCTACACCAAGTATACTGATTTTTTATTTTATTTTTTTCACGCCAAATATCTTTTAATTTATATGTCTTGATTAGTGTCTTTAAGCTATGTACTGGTTTATTAAATCTGCTAGATTTTTCTTTCTTTTTAGTATCAGATTCCGAAAGAATATCATTAAAATCTCCCCCCACTATTAATTGTCCAAGACTATGCTGATCAACAACAGTTTTAACATTCTTAAAGAAAGCGTTTCTTTGTTTACTATTATTTGGAGCATATATATTTACCAGAGTATAAACACTATCATTTATTTCTATGTTTAATAATAATAATCTTCCATCAGTGTCTTTATAATCATCAGTTATTTTTATATTAACATTTTTCTTAATCCAAATTGCTACCCCCCTTGCGCTGCTTGTCCCAGGACTTTGAAATAGTTCTCCGTCAAATTCTTTACTTAAAGAATTCTTTATTTCATCTGTGAAATGTGTTTCTTGCATAAAAAGAACGTTGCATTTTTGTTGATTAGCCCATTCAATTGTTCTTTTTCTTTTTTCAGGTTGCTGTAGACCTTTAGTGTTAACGCTACAGAGATGCAGAATGTTAGTGGAAGTCATAAGTTCTTATTAAATATGTAAGTATATTTTCGTCCATTTTTTCGGAAGACCCCCTTACTATTTATAGAAGAGATATGTATAATACAACCTATTGATATTTTTGTATTCCTGGACTGTTTTGACACGTGACTGAAACATGTCATTTCGTATGTTAAAGTAAACATAATGATTGAATCGATCGATAAACTTGTTATTATCAGTCTGAAGTTTACCTGTACACGCGAATAACAGAACAGATAAGACAGATGCTTTAACCTTAACCTGTTTTTGACTGATGATTTGTAACATTTTATTGTTGGTCTTACAACTTTTATTGTTTTCCCTGTAAATAGATTAATTATGGATCTACTAATATAGTATAAGAATGGAAAATACCTTTTTTTCATATGAAATAGAGTTAGTAGACGTTGTATAGCAATTACGATCGAATAATGTCGTTTTTTTAATCTTAATTTGACTTTGAACTGATATTTCTTACGTGTAACTTGGTTTCCAACTATGAATACTTTCTGCCAATCATAACAATATTGTGATCCACGTATGTGGACAAGATGTACATCAAATAACTTATATAAAAACATTACTTCTAATTCTTGTTTATATTTACACATTTGATCCATAATGTACAATACAACCAGGGTCATAATATATACCGTCCATGTGACCTTGACTTTATTTTTACACATACTTAAGTTTGCGTTTAAGTAAATGGAGTAGATTTTCAACTTATACATAATATCATAACTTGATTGTATACAAGACCGTGTCTCACAAAATTTATATATAACTGGATGATAAAGTGACAATAAATAACACATTGTAATCAATGTGATTAGAACAAATGCTTGTAGAAATTTAATAAAACTACCGGTGGTGCATACAGACCTATATACAGTGCAATATTTCCATATTGAAATGACACTGTGGTTTTTGACCTGACTTTTACATAGTAAACTTTACTGTTTGTCACAAATAAGGTTAAAAACATTTGATGTTTTTTGTATTTTCTAAGACTTTTTTTCTAATAGAAACAAACTACTGTATCTTACATTCAGTGATATATATAATACTAAAAACACTAATAAATGTATTTTCTAATCTTCAAACTTGTCTATTATTTTAATTTGAGCTTTAATTGACTTGTATTTTAAAATTGCAATTAATTTCAGGTTTGATTTACCACCAACCAGAGCTTGCAGCATACAGATGAATTTCAACATATGGAAGTATAGTTGGATTTTTGTGAATTGTGTTATTTTCAGTAATGCGATTGTGAAAAGTTTTATATTTATTCCAAAGAAGTGATGAAGGACTGTATTACATACCAGCAGAACTCCAGCAATTTGGTTGTGTTGGTACTGAGGAGTAATTTCACTGTTTTTTAGAAAGATAACAATAACCTGTTTTACTCTCTTACCATTGTACCTTGTCTCCACTGAATTTAATTTTTTCCATTTTCTACAGAAATTTATATATTCAATAGTTTTAATAAATTCATAATTAGCACATTTTTGAATCTGGGATTCTTTAAAAGGTGAAAATAAGCAATTAAAATTCTTGGTGATATCATTATGTAAAGTATTTTTCAAAATTTGAAATATGGACAATGTATGCCATACATTAAAAATTTTCATACAGATTTCTATGCAATACCACAATATATATAGAAGGACAGATACCATAATTACGATGCTATACTGAACTTTCAAAGTTTCCAGTTTTATGTTACGCATAATGTGTACCTTTTCACCTGGTACAAAGACACTAAAATATTTACTTAAATTGGTATTCATTATATACATTATGTACATTTTGTTTTTAAATTGTTAAAAATATAGACAGATGATTAAATATGTAATGTGTTTGTTATGAATACATTTTATTTATTCTCAAATTTGTTTCACTTTTTGATTTTTTTGGTTGTGTTTTTACATTCTTTGTCATGTAACTGTTCTGGAGGAGTAATTGGTGATTTCTCCATGAAATTTGGAATGCCTTTTTTTTGGTGTTTCAAGTTCTTGATCATCGTGTGTGTTAAAAAATTGTTTAATGTTAGATTGACTGTTTTTTGCTTTACGTCTGGCTCGTCTTTTTTCTTTCTTTGACATCGCCGTGACAGAGTCAGTTAAGAGATGGCTGCTTTGCTTATCTAGAATAGATTGTGATTGCTGTTCTTCATCATCTTTACATTGTGAATAACTACTAGTGGTTTCACTCCTACTTTGACCACAGTTTATGTCAACATCTGGATGTTCTTTAGTTTGTGTGTCCTCCTGGATTACTTGAGTATCTCCATGGTCATCCTCAACAATTGCTGTTTCCTCATCTTCATCATCACTCGATGTTGACTCCGAACTCGCTTCATATGACCCATCAGAAAATACATCCTTTGTGCATGTGTCCTGTTTATGACCACTTTTCCCACAGTTTCTACATTTCCATTCTCCTGTACATTCGATGCTTCGATGACCTTCTTCCATGCATTTGTTACACCTCACTCCTTCTATGTTTTGTTGCTGACCTCGATGAAATATGTTGGCTTTATACTTTCCAATTATAAGTGTTCTGGGAAGTGGAGTAAGCAGAGGGTCACAAATGACAATTCTGTCTCCAGTTTGACAGTTAGTTAGCATATTGTCAATTCGAAGCCTTTCTCTGAAGTAATTCAAAATGACACATTTTTCTAGTTCTAGTGCACGAAGAATCTGTCCGTCTTCAGCAGAAAGGGGTACATTTTTTACTCTCACTCTTACACTGTCTGGTTTTTCTCTACTTACAACACGTGGGTTTCTTGTGTATACTGTGATAGTTTTTTGGCGCATAACAAGTCCTTTGGAAATTAACTCTTCCCTATCACCCTCATTGTCCAAATATATCCTCCAAAGTCCTTTGACACGCTGTAAACCTTTAATGTTTCTATCGGGTATTTGGTTTCCAACAGCTTTATACATCTCTTTGTGTTGAATATAATGATACTTGGTGATTTTAACATCTCCAATGATATCGTTTTCAAGAACGAATACCGGCTTCACAGAGTTAAATGACTCTTCCTCATTATGAGTCTCAGCCTTTGTCGCTTCAGCGTATGTGAGCGCCATTTTTGTTTACATTGACTCACTTTTAATATATGAAAATTACCTCAAAGTTCAGAGTTTAGACATAAACACCAACTAAAACGTTTTAGGATTCAATAAAGTTCGTCCAGAACTACTCTCCACTAATATAAACACTATATGACATTAATTTTGCAGTTTTTCAATCGCTGTTACTATCGCCCGTTCACCTTGGTTCAAGGGCTCGTAACATATATATAATTTGGCTTTTTCTTGTTTCTGATATTTTTTATTTGCGAGAGTTTCAAATCTATTAAATTATATAACCTGAATTCTAATCATGACACTGGTTTCATTTCTTGTGAGATCTAAAGATCGTGTTGAAACTTTTGTGGAGAAGGTGGGACAGTATGCACTAGAAGGAAGAAGTGACGACAACTTTGATCAATGAAAAGAATATGTGTGTTAGTTACTTGATATCACAGACCGTGAATGATAAGAATAAGTCAAATGAAAAAGCATCCCATGCACAACAAAATGAACGCAACTCCGTCAAAGATAAACAAGAATCAAATGAAAATTATGCCCATCTGTCAGGAACCAGTGACGGAAAAAATGATACAGTGCCACTGGCGAATGATATCATGAATATCAAGAAAGATAACAGTATCGAGTTTTGGACCTGCACGGAATTTTGGACACTCCCAATACTTGTAACGCGGGTTGAGACCAACTAGTTTCTAGTGATAAATTCTATCTTCGACCTAGTTTGGGAATACCATTCAAATACAGAATATACAAGCGGAAGATAATGGACCACAAGAAATGATCAGAAAATATACACCTACAAGCCGAGTTTCTACATCATCGTCGTCAGAAAGCGATAAATACAATGATGATAATAACAATACAGACCGCATAACAATATAACCGTGACAAAGGTGTCCGAGTTTCCAATTTTGTTAATAATGATTGTGATGAACAGAAAACAAACCAAATCAGAAAGGTAACCTGTACACTCTTGAAAGGTAGTATAATTAAACGTAGTTTAGAAAAAAAATCGATTTGTCCTGGATCCACCGACCATATCCATTTGCATTAGAAAAAACTGCCCAACTTACAGACCTTGAAAATATTATTTTATAAGTAGGCCGTAATTATTGTCTCAACAAGAATTTTGAAGCGGAAATATTTCATGAAGACTATGTACCTCTGTGAATTGTGACACACAAGGGTTATAAATATATTTTCTTGGAACTAGAAATAAAGAAAAAGTTAATGCAATATAATATTAATGTGAAAAAAGTCGAGTTT
>JAOXYJ010061198.1:0-11888 GCA_028566555.1 Lithophaga nigra
CACAAGTTTGTGATCTCAAATGGATGAATTTTTTTCCAAAACAAAATTTTGCATGTGCCACCCACTGCCTGGGTCTTTCATGGATACCCTCTTAATAATATAGATGTGATGATTAACAACGTTAAAAACTCTATTACCATAATAATCTCGAATTGAATATTGATGACCGAAAGGTCTAATGCATCCTTGTCCAAATCGTGATGCCATATTTCTTTTTTATCTCTTATTCGTGTTCTCAACATGTAAATTAACTTTAAATGTTGTACTTTATCTGTACATGTACTGTTGATTGAATCTCAAAATCGTCTTTGGTTATTTCATTGCATATTTATAAATTTTATTGATCAATATTGTAAAAAGACGAATTTTATAAAGTGTATTAAGTGATCACAACATCCTAAATAGAAATAAGATAATATGCATTATTCCTCAGCACGTTACACGCTTAGCTTACCCAAGTCATATTACAACATTTGCAAGAAGCTAAAAAAATTTTAAAATACGTACATATCTGAAACGAATCTTACAAATGGTGACTTGTTGCTCATTGCAAAAGCAACATCGTTTGGTGAAATATGCTCATCCAATATGACTAAATTACAATTGTCTGCTGGATAATAATATATTGATTCACGTGTTGTGATCAAAGCATAGTTTCCCTTGGCCACCTTTTGGAAATGCTCCAATATTGACGTTGATAAAACGCTTGGATCCGTTTTGTTAAACTCCAGTATTCCTTCCCAAACTGCTGCATAAGATGGAACATCTGAATTCTAAATATATATAAATAAATTGAGTGTCAAACAGAAATGGTTCGAAGTGTACGCACCATACATATGAACAAACTGTACATTTGGATATATCTGTATGCTGCATTCATTGTTTTGTTTATCGATCAAATTGAGTTTTTTTAACCCTTCAATATTGGTATATGTGGGTTACTTTCAGAGCGCAATCACTTCCTTCTTTAAATACTGAATAAATAGCAAACTGAAATTCAGAGAAACAGTAATATTTTCTATTTTTTTTTTAATTACCCTGAAGTTTAATGTAGAAGAAATAATCGGGTCCATATTCTTTAACGCAAATGACTAATTTTAAGTTGTAAGTTGTTCTCAAATGTAGCCTATTACTATACTAAGCTCTGCAACATTTCCTTCTAAACTGGATATAATATTACACTATCGAAAATCTTAAGTCTAAGAAATTGCACCGAGATTTTGAAAGACCTGTACAGTTCAAAAGCAACTCCATGTATGCTTATTTTTAATAAGTTTTCCGTGTTTATAAATGGAAACATAAAAGTGTGGTCAAGATAAAGCTAAATGGTCCACTTGTTAGAGCTACACGGAGGATAGAAGAAACTTTTCGTATCGACAGAGGTGTTGTCACTTGCGGTTATGTCTTCGAATTTCTTGCTGTCTATCTGTGTTTCATTTTGTTTAGTCTGTATTAGTGTTATCTTGTTATATTAAGAATTTTACTATTTTTTCATTCCTTTTATTCTACTGCCATCTAGTGAATGTTTCCTTCAAGATTTTGTCTGTCAACCTTGAACGTGCGGTGTTATTCAACTTGTAGACAGTAGGTAGTTTTATTCTTCTCGGAGTCATTTTAAATATAAAGCATTGCTACTGAGCAGTATTTTCTAAACTGGCACTTATGAAACAAAAGTAATGTTCTAACTTGAGACTATTCAATGCAAACCTTGAAAATCGTTTCATACACACTGTTGCCTAGCATGCCCCACTTGTATTCTTTCTGCTTAACCATTTTAGCAATAGAGTTAAATGGAAGGTTTTGCTTACTGACGGCTAATGTAGCTGTTAGATTTCCACTATACACTGCCATTGATATGATACAAAATATCCACCAAGCACTTATAAGCGTTCTCCCGGATGCCGATGTTGGAAGATCATCACCACCTCAAATAATAAAAAATAAAGTAGTATTTCCTTGAATATTTATGGTAATTTTATCCTTGAATAAGCGATAATTTAAACTTGCATATATGACTTTTGTCTCTCGCCTGCTGCAAAGATTAAGGTCACTGACCAACATAATACAAGTACATACGTACTCAACCAGGTACATGTATTAAAAATAATACAATATCATAACACTGTCAAAATTGTGTTCAGGAGCAATCTTGGGACTTATTATCCCTTTAATTTTTATGACCTGTCTGAATGTTGCAAAACATTTGAAGTATGTGTTTCAGGCTCGTACAAGATCAAATTTCGATCAGGTTAAACAGCTTCCCGAAATTGGTCCTGTGAATGAAACAAGTATAGGGGAGAGTGGCCACACCTCTTTTAAGCAACATTATTTAAAGCAGATATTTCACAAATCTTGTGTCACTTTTTCCATACTGTTTAAACTTACACAGAATAATCTTGTAAACTTACCTTGTGCCAGTAGCGCTCCGTACATATATCGAAAGGAATGAAAGACGCTTCTTGGAGGTCTGTTGAATAAGTTACAATATTTCGGATGCCAGCGTTCAATCAAGTAGAAGACGACAGATATAACAGGAAGGCTAATCCCAATTAAAAGTAATACTAAGTCGCTATATGGATCAATTAGTGTTCGCCATTTATTGATTCGAGGTTTGGAAAAGATAACTGTAGTATGGTCAAATACAATTGGATAAGTGAAATCCACAACTTTTTCTCGATCAAGATTGATAGTCAGTGGTGAAGCGACAAGGTCGGCTTTCTAAAAGAAGGAGAATAACACTTCATAATTTGGTTTTAGTTTTCATTTTCTCTGTTGTAAAATATAACATGCTGTATTTACGGATGACTGAACGGTTTCCATGTTGCACATTTTTTGCACAATATCATGGAAAACAGTTCTATACTTATCTTCAATTTTATATATTTCGTACGTTAGGCAGTGTTCCATGTATATTAGAGAAACCGATTTTCTTTCTTTCTGTGATGCTTCATTTTTCCTTTTCGCGTAATATACATGTAACGATATATCTGTCTATGTTTCTGTTTTAGATTATATTCACTTTTAAATTTTATAAAATTAACTTTTTTGCAATATAAATCACAGTTTCACTATTACATTTAAAAACAGAATTCCAGATGATAATTTTTATATGTAAAATAAAAAAAAAAGATATCAGTTTCTATAAAAATACACCCGAGCAGATACACGTTTGTACAACATGTAATACTGATTTTTCAAAGTCCCATTTCCTGAGGTTTGTTTATCTTCGTGAATGTATGTATTTAGGCACACTTTTTCATGGTATTTCTTTATTGCTCTTCTCAAAGCGGATCAGGTTGTATCTCTAATATTGTAATTACGGGTACATCACGTGATTTCTGT
The DNA here is from genome assembly GCA_028566555.1 of Lithophaga nigra. NCBI lineage: Eukaryota > Metazoa > Mollusca > Bivalvia > Mytilida > Mytilidae > Lithophaga > Lithophaga nigra. The sequence goes on from JAOXYJ010061198.1 coordinate 3,343, forward strand.
TGACAGAAAACTGTTTTGCACCCTTATTTCATACAGACAATCGTTGGATTTCTGTGTTTTCGTTTGGTTAATCTTTTTAAAGCTTTGTTCTCTTTTGCAAACTTCTCCAAAGGTAAGTAATTTTATTTTCCGAATTTTTATAATCATAAAGTTTTGAAATTATTTATGATTTACTTTAATAAAAATGACATGACTATATTCTGGCGCTTGAAAATAAAACAGGATATTAAAAATTAAATTCTAGCTAAATTTAAACAACTGACTCCACTTTGTATCATTCCAATCATTCCTGTCCAAGTTCCATTTTGAAGTTCGACGCCAAAGGATTCATCGGTAGGTACAAAAACTTCATATCTGGAACGAAACCAAAAAAATAAAAAAGAAAGAGGAGAACGTTTTATCAGTAAGTTTTGCTAAAGACTCGTAAAAAATATACACCTCCAGAGATCAAAACTGCTGTTTTATGTGTTTGAAACCAATGACATTATTATTATGTTTTTTCTGTAGTGTTATAGCTTTTAGACTAAAAAGATTGTTCATCGTATATCATTTGTACATGCTATGAACCAATCTCCTTGTGATTTAATTGGTCAAATTCGACAGTACATGTATCTTACAAAATGTAACTGCCACCAAATATGCCGGAGGGACATCACTGTAACATGGATAGAAGCAAGGCCACAAAAGAGTCATTTTAACTCTTAATATCAATTATGTAAATACTGAATATTTTTGACGTCTTTATGTAACAAATGTTGTGAGCATACTTTTAATTTTTAATGGGTTAATAACTTTCAAAGGTAGGTTAAGTTAAAAATTTTAACAACCCTTTTCTATATTTGTCATAGTGTTTTCGAGAGGAACAAATATCTGAAATAAATATTGACTAGGGCGATTTAAATCATTATATAAGTATAAGGACGTTAAATTACGTCATTTATATGTTTTCCAGCTGATACAATACTCTAGAGCGTGCGTCCGTATTGCAATTTCCAGAAGGAGGATTGTTAAGAACCCGGAAACTACATAACCACGGATACGCGAGACCTCAGATTAAATTTTTATTCAAGACGTTTTATAGTTACTATGAAGAATTGACCGTTATAGTTTTCCGTTTCAAAGATAGATATGGGTCTTTTTCCTGTATCGCGACTTCCGTGCTTGGTTGACACTTTACACCAAACATGTACCTTGGACCACACGACGGGTACTACTAGATAAGCAGGAACAGCTTACCCTTCTGGAACACCTTTGTTCTTCCCTAGCATTCGTACCATCCACTTTTAAGTTTAGATGTTATGCTTTTTTATTATTGTTTCAACTTAATCGATCCATTTTTCTGTCGGCCATTGTCTTCTCTTTCCGGACTAACGAGTTGCTGATTCTAGCATTGATATCTTCCAGTAAGGTGCGTGAAATAACATGTCTTCATTTTTTAGCATTTTGATTCAACATTCCAACAAGTTATAATTATTGTGAATTTCTAATCTTAGTTTTGCGATAGAATTTATCCTTAATAAAGATGTTGCTTAGGTGTAGTCCCCGCGTTTGACATCAGTAGAAAATGCATTGAAAAATCTGCTAGGAACTGCGATGAAGTTCAGCGTTAAACATCTTTACAACTTTAGATTAAATTTCGTAAAAATGATTATCTAAGCACATGGACATGATGCTTAGCATTGGTTTCAATGAATTTAACAGATTACATCACGAAACTATTTGCATGTGTTGGTAAACTGTGCGAAAACCTCATAGTTTTTGTTTTATCAAGACAGAGTTACAGCCGCAAATGGATCTTACTGAATGTATTTGTGAACATATCGGTCCTGCCATTTTAGAAAATACTTACGTAAAGTTCAGCCGATGTGCTATTTCGTTAAGTATATCAAAACTCAGTCCAGTGTAGTTGCCGTTGTTCTCAATAATAGCGTGACTCGTCCACTTCAAACATAACAAAGGGTGAATAGAGACAAAAAATTACCAACGATAAATATTTGACATTAAAAAAATTAAGACTATATTTATTGCTGGTTACACATTTGTTTCAACAATTATATTGCTTCCTATCATTTTCCTATCTTGCAACGATTATATAGAAACTTGCATTGTTACGGTAGTTTATTATTGTATTTCTACACTCGTGATCATTAAATCTTCAGAAGCTGAAGCTCGAGCCTTGGCGAGAGTTTTACAATTTGGAGATATAACGATGGGGAGTGGAGAAATACAATCAGCTGTTAATAATGCAAGATGTTATTTCGCTAATAAATTTAATTCATAAATAATAAATGAAATGACGAAACTGCACAGATACTGTGTATGTCATCATCAGGCATTGTTGCCTTTCAACGGCATCAAACTTACAAAAAATTGAAGAATACTAATACATGTACATGGTAACGTCACAATATTTTTTCATAACTGAAATACAGAGAACAAAAAATCACGTGTGATTACACGCATTTTTCTGTCCGGAAATGTTAAAATTGCACACACAAAAAAATAGAAAAATAAATCCCTAGTTTTTTTTATCTTATGGCTTCCACATTTCAGTTGTGAAAAATCTGAATGCACATTTCGATTCTAAGGTAAATTATTCTGATATATTCAGATATTAAGAAGTTCAAATTTAGAAATTCATGACGTACAACTGAAGAAAGAAAAATTGAAACAACTTTAAACTATTAAATGAAATTATTTACGGGTTATCGATACTAAAAGTCTGAAATAAGTTATTACTAATTAACCTCATATTTTTTATTTTTGTGTCCCAATGTTGATATTTTTTGGCTTTCCATACTTTTCGCCACGAGCATACCCGATGAATGTTAAACCAGAAAAGTGCTTCATACTCAGTAAAATTGATTTTGAACCAATGAAAGTATGACAGTACTGGTCATAGATACCTCAACAGTTGTCACACGAAGTTTTCTACCATTAAATCCATATTCAGTGTTTGGAAACATGGTTCCATAAATATTTATCTCCCCCGTTTCTCTGATAGTTCCTATAGTTGACAGTTCTCTACCCTTATCTGTCCACATCAAGGTTTTTAGATCAATATACAGTTTGCTCAAATTGACTCCTACCTAAAATTCAATCAAGCGTGTATATATTTACAGAACATATTTGAAAGTCCTTTTTTTATTTTGACCGCCATTGTTATCTATTTTTCTGATGGCAAGCATTCCTTCGTGTCTCTCTCTTTATTTGATATGTGATAATATTTCAATTTTTGTACGATGACGACGTTTACATGTTTTTTTACGTTGTAAGGTGAAAAAACAAGTTATAGCGCCTGATATGTTTAGGGGTATCACGCAGGTAGAATGCATTCGTGTTCTTGCTGAGTGAAGTATTCTAGCACTTAATACACGAGTTGATTACAGTTCATTGCTCATTTCCGCCTACTCGAATGATTGAATAATTCAACATTTATATTTTCTACAGCATGACATGCTACATACTACTACAGTACCTACTTAAGTACAATAAGTCCTTTGTGCGTTGGAGAACATGCAGAAGATTGTACATGTCAATGAAATGATATTAAGTTTGTGTGTGTGTGTGTGTGCTTAATATGCAAAAGTCAGACATATTTCGAAAACTTCACTTGAATCTGTATGTGTTAATATCCAATTAACGCGAGTGGTTAATGTTTGATAACTCTATTTGTTGATTTATATGTCAATCGGTAAATATCGACACTGAAGGTACAATGGATTTACAATATTTCAGACCAATCAAAGTTGAAGTTTGGAATCAGAAACATATTAATAAATTAAGACTACACATAAGTCTGTATCACAATTATTCTTCTCATAATAAAGAAGATAAAAGGATAATTTCTTGCATCTAATGATTACTGCATTACATTTCAACCAAATACTAGAGCCATTTTTTCTCCATGGTCACTTTCCCTCCCGGAAAAATGGCTATGCGATGTTTTTCTCCAAACCGGAAAAATAACTATACAGTAGTTTCCCCCTCTTTGAATACATGGTTCAAAACAAAATCGCGAGCTTGCTTTTGATCCTGTCATGGAGCTAATTCGATTCCAGATATTGTGATTTGCTGCGAATTTCAGAGGGGATGCATGTCAGTCTTGTTTTCATGTTGTCCTTGGTCTTATGTTCCTCTCTTTTTGAATTGGGTGCTTTTTTCTGTACTTATTTTATTATGCGTCTGTTTTATTTTGTTCGATAGGCTGATATCAGTGTAAACTAGAAGTAAAGTTCGAGTTATCAACAGCTAGAATAATTCAAATGGACTTGCTCTACCTAGTTGACGGGATGACCATAACGAAATTCTAAAGGGAAAATCGGATATAACTGTGGTGGTGGACCATCCAAGGACCATTCCTGACAAGTTTGGTTCAAATTTGCATAATAGTTGCTTGGCTTACTGGATATGTCAAAATGATTCAAATTGGCCAAATGGTTTCTTGTCTCTATACTTGATTTTATAGTCAGCTTAGCTCGTTTTTAATAATTGTGAGGGTACATGTCAGTCTTATTTTCTTGTTGTCTTTCGTTACCTGTGCCTCTCTTATTGAGTTGTGTGCTTTTTCTATTCTGATTTTTATAGTGGGCGCTTTTCGTTGTTCCGTCACCCTTCGGAAATAAAAGGGATGAGGGTTCGATTACTCACAAAACAAGCTTAACCCCGTCATATGTTTATATGCCTATCCCAAGTCAGGAGCCTTTATTTTGTTAGTGAATGTCTGCGTCTACTTCTTGTATAAAGTTACGTTTTTTTCTGTTGGAGTACAACATTTTTGTTCCGATACTTTGTCGTGTGGAATAAATAGCGGCACATTTATGTTTTAGAGTTTGCATGGTAGTTGTCTCATTCATGGATATTAATCTCATATCTCTTCATATCATTAACTAACAAGAAGTCGAAAATTGGGTGGGGCAATCAGACATAACTTTAATAAAAAAAACATCCAATGAACATTTCTATCAGGTTTGGTTCATTTTGGCCCACTACATTCTCATAGCAGGTTGAAAATTACTAACCCAGTCAGAGGTTTTGGTGGCCATTTTGAAAATTGATTGGGGCCATCGGACATAAAGGACGAGTTTCGGCCTACGGTAGAATCGTTTTACGACTCGGAAATGGAAGACCTTTTAATGCGTGAAACAAATTTAACTTTTTCATCTTTACTACACAATTATTAATCATGTGGTCAGCGATGAAAAACTGGCGGTTGGAATTTTATCTAGTATGAATTTTCGTTCTATGCATAGTCTAACATGGTCGAAAATAAGAAATTATGTGTTGAACCATTCACAGAATAGTCCTTTTTACTTTTTATAAGTTATTTTTTGTTCAAAATATAAAATTTAATGAACTATAAAGTTAAGTTGAATATATTGTACAAAATATCTAAAATAAGTAAAGATCAATGGATTTTTCGAGCTAAAATTACTAAAAACACAATAAAATGCAACGTGCTAGAGTCATAAACCAATTTGTACTTTTAATCCATGAAAAATCATATAAATTGTTAAGACGTATGATTTTTCACAAATATTCAAACTAAAACAAAAAAGTGTTCCATGATATAATGTATACAGATCAAAATGACCTCCTGAAACCTAAATTTTTCCGTTGAAAGAAAGTAATAGCTGCGTTGCTAGTCGTCAAGAACAGCAGTTAACAAGACGTGTTTTGTCATCAACGGTGTGTGTTGCCTCTTGTTTCACGCAGATAATATTTAATTAAACATCCAGACGGTAGACTTTCTTAGCAATCCACACGGGGCTAACATGGACGTCTCTCTGACGGGCTGGAGCGAGAAATTTTGACATACATATTATATAATGAATACAAACAACAAAGCATAAATACAATCAAAATAATCACTGAAAGATAATATTACAAGTTTAATGTGAAGGAAAAACGAACTGTAATATCAGTAAGAATAGCGGGGGGATGACTATGTAGTCATTTTTCCAACGGAAAAATGGCTGGGGGAAAACTTCTCTAAGATACCGGTATAGTGAGCATTATCTGACAATAAAATAAATCCACGTTTAATGAATTTAGTTGTAGTAGAAGTTCTGATAAGATGAAAAGAGAATGAAATCGAATCAATATTATTTGCCCAGTGTAATGAATACAAGCTAATTTGAAATTATTTAATGCATATTTTTAATTTCGTTACAAGTGATATATATGTTCTTATATTTAATATATGTGGATATAATGATTGACACTGAATGAATCACTTTTTTCTAATCAATATTGTGTTCCCTGTTAGATCATTACAATTTTCTAGTGACAGTAATAACTAAAATATTAAAACTTTCAAGAAATGAGCTTAATGTATGATCAATCTTTAGATTATATTACCTTGCAGTCCTTCTCTGTCTTTAATAGAAAATTAATGAAGAGAATGTTATCTAAGTCTATAGAATTAAGATTATATGATTCAAAGTCTTCGTAGCTGAAAATTATCCATTTTGAGATGTGTTGTACCCGCATCTGGCTGTGAACATAGGTGTTGTGAAAGTCGTCAATCTAGAAAAAATGATTGCTAATCATTTGTATATTTGTAACAAAACACGAGAAAAATGGCATGCTGCAATTTGTTATTTAGTTGTAAATAAATATAAACAGTAGTTATTTAAGTTTTTTTATTTGAGCATGTTAGATCAAATAATAAAGTATTTTTGTAACGAACTATGGTACGTTAAATGTTGCAATATTGTTAAAAATAAAATATTTGTTCATAAACAATAAATATGTATTAATGAAAATTAAATTTGTATTCATGAAAATGAAATATATGATGATAAAACAAAATATATGTGCATAAAAACTATATTAATGTTCATAAAATAAAATATATGTTAATAAAAAATAAATATGTATTCATAAAAATAGATATGTATTGATAAAAATGAAATATCTGTTCATAAAAAAATATATATGTTCATGAGACAAAGTATATGTTTATAAAACAAAATATATGTTCATTACAAATAAATATATATTCATAAAAAAATAAATATGTGTTGATAACAACTAAAAATATTTCTTCTATAATTGACATTGTGGGATACATCGATAGCTTCTTGTAACCGTTTATTTGATTGGACAATCAAAAACGAAACCAATCCTCGTTCTTCATGACCTTGTGGAAGATATTAGGAGGGAAACGTACGCTTGATTGTAAGCTCACTGAACAGTTTAATATCGATCTTTTTGTTGTGTTCATTATCTCGAAGTGTTGCTGAGGACCCATTCTCTCCATAAAAATTGGGAATCCGCGGATTTCCCGGAATGATTCACACATTGACACTGACTGAAAATGTAGTGAAATAGAGTTATCGTACTTGGCCAAACTACCTAATTTATCATTTTGCATTTATTTATATTTACAGATTTAAAAGTGGTTTGTTTTAACTTTAAGTCTGTTAAGTATATTTAACGCTAGTTTAAATTTTGAAATTTAATTTAGTTTAATATTTTTAAAGCCGCTTTGAGTTTTGGCCGTTTACCTTCCTCATTGAAATAGTTCAAGTATTATACTTCCTCCCATTGTTTGGCTCTCGTTTGAAGCTGCTGAAAAGGGAAAATCACAACCTATTAAGACGAGTGAAACCCGGCCTTTCTGAAAGAAATTTAGACAAGATTGTTCCCGTGTTGAAATTGTTTCCCACTTGTAGTGAAAGTTTTGATATAGTTTTCTCAGATATTTTTGTAGATTTATGTTTTGGAGAAGATTTCTTGCCATTTAACTTTTGCATTGTTATTTGTTAAATAAATTTACAAATGTTGACTTGAGCTATAGACAGGAATACCGTCTGAATGGGCAGTGAGTCCATGGTCTGTTGTGATTTGAGAGAATGTCTTGTCTTCATGAACATATATTTATTTTTTATGTTGATTGTTCAATCTTGGTTTTATATACGCTCTAAACAATGTATAATAGAACTGCCTCCTGTTGCGAAAAGAAGACCGCTTTGGCGAGATTGAGCCCTCATCAGCTGAAACTGCCTAAGTCATTTCTTCTGACACTACCGCAGTAGACCCACAGGTGTTCGTTTAATACAAAAAAAAACCAACCCCGTACACTACCAGTGGCGTGGTGTAGTGTATATGGTTGTGATTTTCCCTATTCAGCTGTGATGCACAGCTTTAAAAAAAAGAGCCAAGCTATGTAATACTTCAACTATTTTAATACAGAAGGTAAACGGCCAAAATTCAAAGCGGTTTTAAAAATAGCAAAATATTAAATTTCAAAGTTCAAACTAGCGTTTAATTAGCTAACAGACATAAACTTAAAATAAAGCACTTTTAATCCAAAAATAAATCTGTAAAAGTAAATACATTTAAAATGATAATTAAATAGTTTGGCCAAGTACGATAACTCTATTTCACTACATTTTCAATCAGTGTCAATGTGTGAATCATTCAGGGAAATCCGCGAATTCCAAATCTTTATGGAGAGACTGGGTCCTCAGCAACACTTCGAGATAATGAACACAACAGAAAGATCGACATTAAACTGTTCCGTGAGCTTACAGTCAAAC
>JAOXYJ010061308.1:0-11887 GCA_028566555.1 Lithophaga nigra
AGAGAAGCCATATTTGGTCCATACACTTGTTATGAAGTGTACATGTCAGCCAGGTACATGTCATGTGACCTTGACCTAATTTTCATGGTCCAGTGACTTTGTTTATTTTACATCAAAGTTTTGTGATTAGTTCAGGTTCTCAGTAACTGTGCAACATAGGTCAGCTACATTCATTCTAGAGTCTGCATGTCAGCCAGTTACATGTCCCCAGACCTTGATCTCATTTTTATGGCACAATAATTTCGTCATAATAAAATGTTTCCCCATATGATGTGGAGGCAGGCGAGACATATCTGTGTGTCAACCCTTGTTATCAGTATTTGCTGTTTTGGGGGATTGTGGAACTTTGCCAATTTTTGAGGTATATACTTCTAAAAGGGTGCATAGTTTTTCCAGATAAATCCTCCTACAGTTGTAATGCTAGGAAATTTTCACTTTTCCTGGCTGTCAGATTGAAGATGTGCATATTATCTTAGTTTTGATTTTTATCAGTATTTGTTGTTTTGGGGGATAGTTGAATTTTGTTATTTTTTGGGGTATATCCTTGCAATAGCGGTGCATAGCTTTTCCGGATAACTCCTCCTACAGCTTTAATGCTAGGAAGTTTTCACTTTACTGGCTGTTTGTACATAGATTGAAGATGTGCATATTTTCTTATTTTTGATTTTTATTAGTATTTGCTGTTTTGGGGATAGTTGAACTCTGTCATGTTTGAGGTATATCCTTGCAACTCCTCGTACAAGTTTTTGATGAAGGATTTTTTTATGTATAATGGTTTTGTACATGTTGAATAGAACATTACCATGCAGGATTTTAGTCTGTTAATCTGTTAGTCGATGCAAGTTCTTCAACATGAAATCTACCAAAGCATGTAACATATATTTGTTACTGTGTTCAACTCCTTTGTGTATTTTATAACAACACTTTACATTTGCGGGATCTTTGTTTGTGTCTCCCAGACACAATAACATTTCTAAGGCAGTCCTTCATTGATGTTATTATAACACAGTTGCTTCAGTGCGGAGTGCGGGGGCATCACTTTGTCTAGTTTACCATTGACATCTGTGTTAAACTTTAGACTGCAAGGATTAGACCTAATGAACCCCGTAATCTTTATAATTTTATGTACACTCTGAGTAGATAAGTTTCCTTGTCGTAGGAAATTATTTCGTAAATAAATTTTTAAAAATTTAAAGCCATGAAATTAAGCAGTATTACAATATTCTGGTTTGTACTTTTAGTACAGATCTTGCCATCAGATAGTTTTTATACACGTGGTGGTTGCTGAGGTTAGTATTACTTTCTTCGTTCCTGTTTGACAATTCGAAGACCTCGGAGAAGTTGCAAATTGTTAGGTTATAAGTAGAGGAAAATGCTGCACCGGGAAGGAAACACTTCGCTAACTTAGGATAAACGGAATTTATCATTGATGAAATAGACAAAACAATTTACAAATTATCTGATTAAAGTTATTTATTAATAGAATGAAAGTGGATGGAGAACTGTGGTATTTACTATTGATGATGGTGTATTCCGTGCATATGATGAAGATTCATCAGATTTTGAGCCAGTTTCAGGTATAATTCAAAATATTCATATATTTTTTGTTGGTAGAACGCCAGTAAATATGTTGCAAAACTAGAAACTTGCATAAAATCTTAGAAAGTTAAAGCCAAAGGAGGAAAGGAGTTGGAAGCTAATTAGTAATAATATTCAAAAATGTTTAGACAGTTTGTAACGCATAAAGTAATCCGCAAAAGTTGATGAAATTATATTCATTCAGAAAAATTGAAAACAACAACATATGAAGATACACTGTAAACAACGCAAGCAGAAACTAAAATATCAAAAATGTAATCGTTAGATAGTAGATCTGTCCAAAAAATTCACAATATTTTTTTCTTTTGTTTTCTATTCTTTTTTGAAATTGTTTCCGAAGCAGTTGGCTATCATTCTATATCTTTGTATAGATCATTGAGAGTATTCTGTTGCATAGGTTTAACTGTCCGATCAGTTCATATTCTTTTTTTTTCTAAATGTGGTCCAAAATTTTCCTCGCCCAAGCGCATAATCCCATGTTTAATAAGTTCTGTATTAAATTTTCCCCATTATTATACAGCTAAAATATTGCAGTTCGGCGGTCAACTGTGTTGAGTCTATCTAATTTAATACCTTTCTACATTTAATATTGCAGGACCGGTGAAAACAACATTTTCGGGAATTTACATCGGTCAAGGTACAGGAATGAAGAACTTTAAAGGGTATATTGACGAGGTGATTGTTTTTATGTTATGTCATTGGGCAACATTAAAACTTGCTATTTAATGTTATTCTGTTTGCAAGACTTTTGACTGGTATACTTGTAAAGGCACTTATGCATATGTCAAAGTTTTTGATTTTATATGTATTTATATGTTTTGTCAAAAAAAGGAACTATTTCGGAAGAACATGCGAAGATTTTTGTTAGGATTCCTGTCGTTATTATAATCTGTCGAATATAATTTGAAACTTGAAATGTGCAACCGTCATGCAGAATCGAGTAAGAATATTAAGACTAGACTTAAAACAGTGTTACGTCTTAAACATTATAGAATATCTGATACTATTAAGAAATATGAAGGGATAACCATCCTATATAGTTTTGGCCCTTCCACCACTGTCGCAAATATTAATGTTGCAGTCCTGGAACATTTTTCCGAACACTTCTACGCCCTTGAAAGCCGTGCATTTTCTATGACAGGTATGAATGGTTTTAATCGAAGTATTTCCTTGCTGCAAGGTTCAATTCTGTTACAAATAGCCTATTATTATGCAGGGTTAACTATGACCTATACATACGCGATATCACAACTCCTTCTCACATGTCCATTTTCAATCATATTTGTACTGTCCTAATTTCATCTACGCAGAACATGGGTTCTGAGTCCACACACTCGCAAAAGAGAATCGAAGTGGAATCAATCACTGGCGATATTCTGTTCCTAGTGTTTGTAGATGTTTTATTGCTTTTATAATTGGCTAAACCTGTTAGATTTTCGTTTTCTTTTCAGGTGTATATTTATCTTTGTCAACCAGAAGATTTAGAAAACTTTAGGTCTAATGACTCACCAGAGCAGAGAAATTCCGATGGCAGCTGTGATTACATGAACGAAAATGTAGTGAAACATTACTACAGTGATAGTAGTGAAGAAGTTTCGGTTTCATGGTGGGGACGATAACAGAATATTCAATTCCTATTGACAAAGTTTTTTTCTCCAATGTTTAAATGTAACAGTACGTAAGAGATGACCATCAGAGAATCATTCGAAAGAAATGTCTATCTAATTTCCCCACGAAATCCGATTATTATTTATTAGAGTTTTCAATAATACCATAGGAATGAACATATTTTTCTATATAATGTTTTTCTGTTGATGCAACAAAATTTGATTATTTCTTTAACATCAATGTACAGTTATGACTGGTTTGTTTACTTCTTATGTTAAATGTCCGATAAAGAGACCCTGAAACAGTGCAGCTGTAAACAGTTAAATAATTGCACTTATATAACTTCGTATATATTTCATACCAGTTTGAAATTAAGAACTATATTTTTGTTAAATAGTTGTTTAGTACCTACAGTATACTTTGAATTTCCCAGAGAGAATTTGGTTTCAGAACGAACTGAAAATAAACCAATTTGAAATAAACAGTAATGATTTGAAAACGAATTTGAAACAATCATTCCATATTGGCCGTGCCATCCATCCAATATAATAATTTTTCGCACTAGCAGATAATTCTTTACTAATATGTTAAAGTATATGGACACATTCATTATCATGGTGCAATGTTGGAAAAAAAATCATTTAAAAAGAGTCCCCTAGGTTGCAAATGGTTAGGTGGCTGACTCACAACCACAAGCCTGACATCGCTGTCAAGGGTACGAATCCTGCTTATCCTGCTCCATGTGTTAAGATTCTCAGTCACCTATCAAAGGTCGGGTTTTTTTACATGTTCAGCTGGTAAGCTGTCCGTCTTTTCTCCTTATTATCAGAATGGTAGTTATGACGTTGCAGAAAAATTCCCGAAATTGAAGATAAATCCTGATGATCAAATTAAATGGAAACTTATTCAGGTAAAGTATCTACCCATTATACTGTTAACTTGAAATAGTTTTCTTACGTAGGGAGAGGGAGCACTTTGCACATTTAAACAACACTAACGGACAGTTTGAGAATGTAATATATAAAGTACCGTCAGACTTTTCACTCCAGTCATGTACAAAGTTTCGAAAATGATACAAGAATTACTTCCCTTTCAATATATAATCTTCCATGCATATTGATTACTTATTTTGAACGAGCATGAATCAGTGGTGAAAAAAAAACAGGATCTCCATCCATCGCTGTATTTATTAGGTGTTAAATGTATTTTGTAGATCGATTTTGTAATGAAAATATTCTCGAAGGTTGCAAAGGACATGTAAAGAATAGAAACACACAACAGTCTTCTTCCTGCTGAGGCAAACCCCCACTCATCGTAAGCTTATCAACTCATCATTAGCATATACAACAAATCTTTTTTTTCTCTCTTTTCACAAGGATGTTCGATTTTTTAATACTAAACTTAACAAATGTCTTGAAATCTCAATGTATTAGATATTAGGAAGTAAATATTTGTCATCCAGATTTTTAATATCTAGCGTGCAAAGTGAAGATACGAAGAATATTTTGAAATTAGAATAGAAAAAAAAGGCATTTCATAATTAAGGACAGTAATCTACATATTACCTGCATTGGAATGGTACATTAATATAATCGAGATTAATTTCTTTCTGGAAGTTTTAACTTTGAAACTGAATTTTCAAATCGAAAATCCATAACATCTGTATGATAATTTCTTGAGACAAGTTGTAATTCTTAATCGTTTAAGAATTGTTTTCGGCCAAATTTAAAAGAACATTTTAAATTCTTTATAAAAGGGTCTGAAAGTAAAATAAAGGACAAGAGAAACTATTTTATGTGGACTTCAGGTACTTGAATAGTTTAACCGTCAACAGTGCGTATTCTCTGCCAATCACTGACAGCTGTCAACACTTATTCCGGAAGTTATTTCTCAATGCTTGGTGTGCGTTCTGATTATAGCACACTTTATTTTTTACCACTAGAAATAGAAGCAGCTAAGCTATGCATGATATTTTAGATAACTGCTTTCTCAGAACAATTTATCCAGTTTTCCCCGATTTTACTGGCTTTCCTTGATATATACTGTCCGCATACCCTAACTGGATGAAGTTCCTTCAATAATTCAATTAATGGGTCCCATTAAGCAGTAGGTCTAATATAAAATGTACTTGATATGAATAATTATGTTCAGAGATCATCTTGATTAGTTCAGGCAAATTAGAATAATACAAAAATTAATATCAATCTATGTCAAGTGAACGTTATGTCCGCCTATTCAAGTAATGCTACATCTACATTTCTACATTATGAGCGTATTTATTAAGAGAGTATATGCTTCCAAAGTTCTTGATGTCACTGTCGACTTGCTTAGCGATTTTATGTTCACTTTATTTTTTTTAAATTCAGTTCTGTATGTTGCTCTGTCTCCTACTTTTATTATTCTCTTTCCTCGTACGTGTTTTGTCTAGGACAAGCTGTTTACTCCTGAAAGATTATAAGCCAGCTATGCTAAAGGTTTTAAGGACTACTGGGTCGGAGGACACTAACATTTATTTTCCAAGAATTTTTATGTCTCATATGAATGACATAGAAAATGTTATGCTGATTTTGTCGTAATTTAATAATTTCTACTGCGAATCGTTAGACGTTACAAAATGTTATTAGACAAACTATATCAGCAGACTGTCTGTACATGTATTATAGCACAATTACAATGACATGACATTTACATTTTCATCGATGGGATTTGGGATAGTACGAATAATTAAAATCTAAGCCAGACAACGTTTTTACCAGTATTTTATGTTTTGACTACATCGACTGTTTTTATTATTATTTCTATATATGAAACCCGGTATTTCTTTTAAATTATCTGTAGATACTTTTGGAAAAGATACCTGAAGTGTGAAAGTGTAGTGTTGATTAAGATATAAATATAGACACATATCGTCAAACTTTTCCTCTATTTAATATAAAGATATGTGTAGACCCAGCATCTCTATTATTCGTTAGGTAGTCCGATCTACTTGTATCTTTCCTGCGGAAGAGTCAGAATGACCGCATCTGTCATAAAATCTACTATGTTCTTTGTCAATATAAATCTTAAATACTTATGTCCATGAAGTCAAGAAGCGACCAGATTGTACAATATTTAAGCCTTTCTTCTGACCGGCCGTCTAGGAAAACTTCGTTTTTTAAGCGTATTTGCCGCAAGTTAACTTAAATTTTTCAGACCATCTGTCACAAGTTAACTTGTGTGTCTGTACGTAAGGTTATTTCAGGAAACATCCACTTATGTGGGATAAACGTTTGTAAATTTGTACAGGTCTTTTGTTTTTGCAGGGTATTCAATTAGATTTTATTATTTTGAAAGGGAATCAAAATTTGCCTCCGACGAGTTAATGTGTTATCAATATTTACAGTCCTAACCTCCCCGTGAAGCACCCGTGTTAAGTTCACGTACATTTACACAGACGACAAATTCTGTAGACGTTTCATATGTGAAATTTGTAAGGCAAGGAATTCTACATTTAAAAAATGTGGTTGTTATAAAAAACTTTTTAAATATTTTCAATTTAATATATGTAAAAACCAGGTAAATGAGTTTGAATCAAAATATAAAAACCCGATACGCACGAAGCGAGACAAAAACAAAAGGAAATAAAGATATTTTTACCATATATGGTATGACGTTAGCGTAATAAAATACATTTAACAAATAATGAAGAATAACCCGACCAGAAAAAAATAGATGACTTCGTAAGAAGCTTAAAATATACAATAAACAATACAAGTGGTCTAAAATAACTTTAAACCTACATGCAACAAAATCATGCTAAAGAATTATGTGCTCATCATAAAACAATTTGTCGATGTGCCAAACACGACGGTAAACTGTTATTCACAGGGGTCGTGTCTTCATTTTTGTGAAGTTTTAACGGCGTACAAAAAGATTTTGAAGGACAGACGACACCTAGTTCGGCCTCAAAAGTTACTTCAATAACTAGTGAAATAAAAAATGCAAAAATGTAGTAGGTATTGCTATGTATTGACTGCAGCATAATAAGATTGGGTTGAGTGACCGGTAACAGGTGCGTTTTATTGATTTGATATAGAATGTTTAATTGATCAGTTGACAAATGGACTGCAATAACGTGATTTTTTCTAACGTTATAGTTCTGATTTTTCCCTTTGTCCGTGATTTATTTCGCTGTAGATGTTGAAAAAAGGTAAACAGTATGCTTGTCTCTGCTAGGAAATCAAGATTCATGACGAAACATTCAAGGTGAATAATAATTGTTAATATAAGTAATGTAAAAAATATTTTTAGACAGAAATTTTCTTTGTTATTCAAGTTATTATAAGGAAAATTTTCATTTATCCAGAGAAACAAAATTAAGTTTTAGAGGCAATTTAACTCGAATAAATGAAGCTAGTAATTGATTTGTATCTTTCTCTCAGTCAAAAAGATCAAAGTTTAGATGAATCCCTACGGTTGGAGATTTTTTATTTTGTTTTTGTTTTTTGTATTTTTTAAGTTGTACAATTTCCCAGGTCCTCATAGTGATTATACCGGTATCACAAAGATAAGAAACGTGGTGTTGACAATAAATTTACAATAAATTGCTTATTTACCTGTAGTGAAGAGAATTTCGAAAATACCACTTCAAACCCTAAACGATGCAAACAATTCTATTTTGACCTGTTACAAAGTTATTTGCTCATCCAGACGATTGTGATGTCCAAGAACATTACATGGATATTTGCATGCAATTATGCAGCTGTTTAAAACATAGCGATCAACTGAAAAAAAATGAGCCCGATTGCTGCATATCAACAACTGTCGTTTGAGTTCAAATAGTCCTATTCCAAGTGTTAAGGTTATCCATGGTCTGGTTTTCATTTCAATTATGTCGTGTGAAGTTTTTAGTACTGCTGTCACACATATCGGGTTATGTGCCGATATTTTGAACTTTAATATATCAACCGATGAAATAAAGACACGGAACGACCGCCAATTTTAGCATGGAACAAAGCAACGGTTGATAGTTGATACTATCAACTTCTTTTTTTTGGGCCGTGCAAAGTATTGATAGATTTGTCATAGTAAATTTAGTTTCCGATATTGAAAAACTGAACACCGCTATAACGGACTTCTTACTGAAATCAGCTATTGACAGCATTATTACTCGAAGTAGAAGCCTAACTGGATAAACGCACAAAGCAGCTCGTGAATAGCGCAGATTTGGATAGCATACGGCTGACCTCGTGGAATATTTGACTAATATCGAAACTATAAAGCTGCTAAAGACTTTTACTAATGCTCAAAATGTCGCATTGCTCTGGGGTTTTTTTTTCAGTCCGGAAGATTGTTTTATTCTTATTTTTTCTTCATTATATTATGTAAAAAATCAATTAAACAGTTTTGTTAGCATGCACAGTTTCGGTCTAGACCCGTGAAGAACTACACTCCTCGAGACACGCTCGCACACACAAAAGAGACATCACGAGTCTTAACTGTACTTGAGGAAGTTAACAGCAGTACTGTTCAATTGATTTTAGCACATAAAATAATGAAGAAAAATCGGAATATGACCAAAATCATGAATACATGAAAAACATACGGACTGAAAAACTGGCAAATAATCATGTTATTACTCGAAATATTACCTACCGTGTTACTGATGTGTCTTATAATATCGGATTTTTTTTTCGTTTTCTTTTTTTTCTCGAATGAGACATGGATATAATTAGTATACTGGGTAAACAACAAATACACTGATGAAGATATCACAAAATGTTAGATTTTTTAATTGGTAACATATTTCTAGTTCGGTGAACGAGTGTTTCAACAGACAATCGGCATTACAATGGGCTCCTCTCCTCGTCGACCTATTTTTGTATTTCTGTGCAGCCGACTTCCTCGAAGGGCTGCTCAAGAAAAAAGAAATTGGCCCAAACCTTTAATTTCAGCTTCCGCTACATAGATGATGTCCTATTACTGAACAATTCACGATTCGGTGACTCTATACCAATGAGCTTGAAATTAAAGATGCTACCGATACAACTAAGTCAGCTTCGTACCTTGACCTTCACCTCAAATTTGACTCTAGAGGAAGTCTACAAACTAAACTCTACGACAAGCGTGATGACTTCACCTTTCCGATCGTCAACTTCCCATTCATATGTAGCAATATTCCAGGACCACCGGCGTATAGAGTTTACACTTCGCAATTCATACGTTATTCTAGAGCTTGTGATCAGTACCATGAATTTCTGAACAGGGCTTAACTGCTGGCGAATTAGCTAGTCGAACAATGGTATGTTGCTCCCAGGTTGAAGTTATCTCTTCAAAAGTTCTATGGCCGTCACCACGAACTGGTTGATCGTTATGGAATATCCGTTTCCCAAATGAAATCGAATCTTTTTCTTGTGCCATAGTTTCGTCTTTCCTCTCCTCGAACATGACCTTTCCCGGACCTGACAACGGGTAACACGGCGGGTGTCTTATGAGAGACAGGCACTGCTCACGGTCCGGAGCACCTGAGTGCACCCAACGTTTTTGGTTGGGTCCGTGTTGCTCATCTTTCTTCTTGTGCCTTTGATGTTTGTCTTAATCCGGATTTTTATTTGCGTCCCTTGTTTAACAATTTTTGTCGATTCATCCCATTTTCTTGAGCAGATTCAAAGTATCGGATGTGACATAGTAGTAGTATAATGTGATCATTTTAAAAGATCACAAAACTTAATGAAGGATCTAAGGAGTGGGGTGTATGCACGCACAAGTCTCTAAACTATCGGTCACTTAAACTTTACGTACTAAAACCTATTTTACACACGAAAGATAGAAATATAACCCACTTCCGTTCGCATATATCTGCAGGTGCAAAGACCATAAGTATTCGTGCTGGTAGGTTGATTTCAGTTTTCCATACAATAATAATTTGGTCCGTTACCTAAGAGTACGCATCTGAAACATGATGGTAATTTTTGGCTTCTCTCCTGAAGGGTAAATAATTTCGCAAGTTTGGCCTTCCTGAAACGCTATCCAGTGGGAATCTCTTTCATTACAAAAGTATACGTTTATGAGGTTTACTCTTTATGATGTTAGGGAGATCTTCGCCATAATACAACGAGACGGGAATTTCCTTCAAGAATTCTAGTTCGAATTTTCATCGGAAAAACAACTTTCTCGGTTCGTTGAAATATATTGTTGGTCAATTTGTACCCCTTTTGTCCGAAACGAAGGTTGGTTTTGAGTGCGTCCCTCTTCGGAACCTCGACCGAAGACATCGCTGCACATATGTAACGATCCCGATTTTTTTTCTCGATTTGAAATCAACTACTGTTTCTGCATAGCCTCTCTAAATCGACTTAGAAATGTTGTAGTCGACTTGGATACACCTGTCAGCCCATGGACGTGATCTATTGTCGATCTCTTGAATTGTCGAAGAGGAACAAATAATGAGAGTGTCTTCTTTAAGTAAGATTTTTTTTATCGAAGTACAAGTTTTGATTGAAAACAAATTCTGTGTTCCTTCCGTAAACAGTCGACGGTTCTGGCATCTCATCCACGACGGTAGTCT
This sequence comes from Lithophaga nigra, assembly GCA_028566555.1. Taxonomy (NCBI): domain Eukaryota; kingdom Metazoa; phylum Mollusca; class Bivalvia; order Mytilida; family Mytilidae; genus Lithophaga; species Lithophaga nigra. Next base: position 10,754 of record JAOXYJ010061308.1, read on the forward strand.
CGATAGTGACTCTTCGGAGAAAGTAACAGAAAAAAAATCTTAAGAGATGAGGACGATTCGTACGGCGACGAAGAACGAGACGATCTGATCGCATGGGCGGACTGTGGTATCGTCTTTGCTCACGTAGATGGACCAAATGGTCAGGTGAAACGGCGCGGGTGTGCATCCATTACGGAAAACCGATGGTTAAACGATGCAAATGGCAAGCGATCGATTTTGAACAAGGTTCCTATAAATGTTTTCGAACTAGAAGAAATCTTGAATTAATTTTCCGTCGCAGTTTGTTGTGTTGTCAATCTCCCGACACCATAGAGAGTACACATAGCATTTTCCTTTTAAAAGTAGACACTTCTGATATGAGTGGTCCCTTCAACTTACAAATACGAATGCTTGTGTACTGAACTGTTTACATTTCATGGAATGACTTAATGACGGAAATCTTACGGGATTTTCAACGACCGATTTGGATCGAAGAATAATTGAATACGTGAAACATTAAACGCAGACATAAGCACCTAAATTTTGTTTATATTGTAATGCATTGTTTTATGTTTAGTAAAGTTTAAAAATAGTTTGAGTTTTGTCTTACTATTTATACAGCGTCAATTAAAATCGTTCAAATCTACTTATACATTCAAATACGATACCGAACAACAAACATACAAATGAAAGACTTGGGACGAACTCTCCGATACAGGAAAATAGAGTCAAGCAAAACACGAAAAAAGATCAACGAAATGTTAAATAAATTAGTAATTTTCCAATGCATATAGCGATGAATCACAAAAAGAACAAAAAATCCGAGATAATTCCAGATGCGCAATGGTAAATTAAATTTTGTTCGATCAATACATATACGTCTCGTTGACAGTGATACTCCCATTTAATAATTACTAGAAAAAACACTTCCGCTTGCGGATACGCTGGCAATGGTTCCTAATTGAGTCGATGAGGGACCTAATAGTCCTTTTTCCAATTACCGACTGACTCCGGTATTAGAATTTCAGGCAATGGGGAATAACGTACCCACCGGACAAACTGGTTGGCTGTCCCCTTTAAGAGAGGAAGAACAGTAGACATTTTTCTTGGAAACTGAGACTATTTAAACTTCGGTAAGTACCTGAATGATTTGAA
>JAOXYJ010061417.1:0-11886 GCA_028566555.1 Lithophaga nigra
CCTTTTGGTGTTGAATTATTCTTAAACAAAACTAGAGGCTCGCCTGAGCCTGTATCTCTCACCTGGTTCTAAACTGACCAATTTTAAGTCATTTCCAAGAAGATATTCAAGTGTACTTCCCTCATGGGGTCCGATGTTAAACAATGTTCCATGATGGTGGTCATCCTGGAATTCAAACTGGCATCAAAATTAAAGTTTGGTAAAAGACCTTCCACTGATTATTTATGGACACAGCCAGTTTCAACGTTTGTAGTCATTTCCAATAAGAAAATCTTTAAGTATATTTCTTTAGTTGTTTCCAAGAAGAAGATCTTCAAGTGTATTTCTCATAGGGTCCAATGTTAAACTTTGTTCAGCGATGGCAGCCATCTTGAATTTCAGATTGGCACCATGACACCATTTTGGTAAAAGACCTTCAAAGGAACATTTACGGATATGTTTAACTTCAACTCTCATAGCCATTTTGAAGAAGATCTACAAATGTAGGGTCCAATGTTAAAACTTTGTTCCACGGTGGGGGCATCTTAGGTTTTGGATTGGCACCACATACACCATTTTGGTAAAGGACCTTCCAATAAACATTTATAGATATGTTTAACTTGTTGTTTCCAAGAAGAAGATCTTCAAGTGTATTTCCCATAGGGTCCAATGTTAAACTCTGTCCCATGGTGGTGGCCATCTTGGATTTCGGATTGGCACCACAAACACTATTTTGTTAAAGGACCTTCCGATGAACATTTATAGATATGTGTAGGTTCAACTATCATAGATGTTTCCAAGAAGAAGATCTTTAAGTGTATTTTCCATAGGGTCAAATGTTTAACTTTGTCCCACAGTGGCAGCCATCTTGGATTTCAGGATGGCACTATAAACATCATTTTGGTAAAGGACCTTCTGATGAACACATTTGAATATGTTTAACTTCAACTGTCACTGTCATTCCCAAGAAGAAGATCTTCAAGTGTATTTCCCATAAGGTCCAATGTTAAACTTTGTTTCGGCAGTGGCACCCATCTTGAATTTCAGACTGGCACCATGACACCATTTTGGTAAAAGATCTTCAAAGGAACATTTACAGATATGTTTAACTTCAACTCTCATAGTCGTTTTGAAGAAGATCTACAAGTGTATTTCCCACAGGGTCCAATGTTAAACCTTGTTCCACAGTGGCAGCCATCTTGGATTTTGGTAGGTCAAGGTGACCCAATACTACCAGAAAAAGTTAATACTATTCAAGATGCATTCCACTTATCAGGTTTCACTACTCCATCATATTTATTATCCAAGAAACGGCCCTAAATGCAAAACTAACAAAGTAACTCAAGCATAAAATGTAGGTCAAGGTGACTTAATTATTGCAGAAACATTTAGTTCTATGCAAGATACATCCATTGGTTAAGTTTCACTAAGAATGGATGTAAATGCAGAACTTGACCAAAGCAAAGTCACTCAAGGGTAAAATGAAGTTCAAGGTGACCAAATTGTACCAGAAAAAGACACAAGTCTAACCTACCATTTACAGTATCCAAGAAAGAATGTAGAAATGTACCTAAACACAGAACTTATCCAAAGTCACTACAGCATAAAATGTAGGTCAAGATGACCCAATACTACCAGAAAAAATTAATACTATTCAAGATGCATCCACTTATCAAGTTTCACTACTCCATCATGTTTATTATCCAAGAATTGGCCCTAAATGCAACACTTAACCAAAATCACTCAAGCATAAAATGTAGCTCAAGGTGACCCAACTGTAGCAGAAACAATTAGTCCAATCCAAGATGCATACACTGGTGAAGTTTCATTACTCTAAAATACTTAGTATCCAAGAAATGGACCTTAACCAGACTTCCAATGCATGCATGGATGGACAAGGGTAAGACTATATGTCCCTTCCACATTTGTGGATAGAGCATAAAAATCATGTAATCTGTGGATATTCACCTCTCTCCAGTAAGTAAATGGCAGATGCTGACCTCTAAATGCTTCCACAAATAAAGAGATGCTGTAGCCATGATGGAATTAGACATTTTGTAAATTAGATGTCTTGAACATGTTTTACAAGACATATTACATTCCCAGATTAATTTTCTTAATTAACAAATTGATTGACTGCATGTATTTGACTGATACTTTATTTGTAAAAACTCTAATTTGATAATGGCTGGCATTAAAGTAGTTACAAGAAGTCAATCATCTATGACATGTCATGATTAATGAGGTTTTTTGTTGTTCTCCTAATTTCCTTGACCTGAAGAGTGTAGAATGAAAATTTATTTGATTTTTTTTAGTCTTTGTATTCAATAAGAAACATTTTGAAATAGCAGTAGAAAAAACATCAAGAATGATTTTAAACATAAGTCAGATAGTTAGAGAGACATCAACAGTATTGAAAACCTAAGTCGGCAGAACAGAGGTAAACACACAAATGCAACAAGCGTAAACTGCAACAAGCATTCTACAAATATGGTCATGGTGAAGTAACATTCTTCAGGCTGACATTACATTCTCTGATAAGTGCAGAAGAGACCAACTAATTTGTGATGTGTGATAACTTTGAAATGGAATAACCTTAACAAGGTTAGTGGACCCTGAAAGTGAGGTCAAGGTCAACTGACAAGCTGCAAGCTAACATATACATCCCCTGATGTATGTGTGAACACAATATGGTTGCTCTATATGGTATGTGGTTACTGAGAAATAGAGATAATCATGTAAACTTGATAAAGTAGATTGTGAAAATAATGCATGGTCAAGTTTCTCAGCTCTCTGAATGGGTATGTGGATGTGTGTTTTAAAATGAGGTCAAGGTAAATGAAATGTACCAAGATGACATGTACATCCCTGATAAACCAGCACCAAATAGATCTTATTCCAAATCAATGATTTCCCCATTCCTATTGAATATACTGGTTGCAATGAGGTTATTATAAATATTCTTCAACAAAGCAGTTTCTCAATTTCACAAGTGCTTCAAAATTCAATCCCTAAACAAATAAATTTATTCTAAATTCACAAGAATTTTATTTTGCCTACATGCTGTACAAGATGGTTTGTAAAATTTGTATGCATTTGCTCATCATTGGAGCAGACGTTAATATTACCCCGTTTGACCTTAATGATCCCAATTCTAATTGAAGAACTTTTCCGGAATAGAAATGATTGGAAGAAGGTCTAATAAGTATTTATCATGGTTGCTGAAGAATGGATCTAATAATTAAAACCTAATCTATATATTACTAGAGGCTCAACTCAGCCTGTATCATTCACCTGGCTTACAAGTGTCCATTTTGAACCTTACACTAAATGTTCCAAAAAAAACTGCATTACATACAATATTCTGCTTATTTACCAGTAATCTAAACTGCAAAACACTCAAAAATTCAAATTTGAGTCAATTCTTTACTTTGATATAAATGTGTTGGCCATTTGAAGGTGCTTCAAGCCACTAATTCATTAAGAAGTAAGAAATGAGAAATTTTTATAGAGGAAGACTCCGTCATTATTTTCATAGTTTCAAAACATTTGGCCCTGCAGTTTACTTCGAGAAGAGTTTTGAAAATTGGCCAGTCAGGAAACAAATGAGAAAAATTTTGTAGAGGCCCTTTCATACATCATTCATGTAACATTTGGTTGGAATTGACTCAGCACTATTAAAATGTGAAAAGTTAATGGACATATGATGATGGATGGATGAATGACAAATTCCAAGTGATGGTTAAAACTCACCATTTGGCCAATGTGAGCTAAAAATGTACAGTCATTACTTTGTCCTGTTGTGTTGGAAAAATAGCTAATGATGTGAAAACATGTATACTAAATTAAAACCACTTCCAGTTTTAATGCAAAGCATTTAAAATTTTTAAAGCACTAAAGGGAAATAACTCATGTACAGACAAAACCTGTAGTGTGTGAATTTTACCCTTTGGGTGTGATAAAAAGATTAAAGAATGCCATTTATGGACAACTTAATTCTATCTTTATAAATTCATATGACATATTTATGATTGTTTTATGTTCAGGTGGCGTGGGATATCAAAGGTAATATATACCTGTAACAGCTGCTATCAATATTGTTCATCATTTTATCAATATCAACTGTTATCTGGGCCTGAATTTCGTAACTCTTTTTCATTATATTTCATTTTTAAAGGGAAATGATTACTAAACTCATGACACTTTACCTGCTAACACATGTAAAATTGCCTAAAAACAGTAAAAATCTACCTTATCAACATTGTTAATATCCATTCTCTTAATTACTCAGTGAATTGAAAGTTTAATAGTTTAAAGCTGTAGGTATCAAAAACACTTTTCCACATAATTATGTATGAATATTAAGCAACCAGTTCCTTAATTTCTAGGGTTATTTATTTATTTATTTATTTATCTATCTATTTTTTGTTTGTTTGTTTGTTATTTTTCCTGATATTGGGTAAGTGTTAACTGTCCCTTAGCAAAACTTTAAAGAAAATCATGATATGTCTAATTGTTCGTTATCTGTAAACACAAAAATACCTGAATTTGTACTTCAATACCTATACTCCTTATCAAACATGTAATTTGTCCATGCCTTTGGACAAGTAAAATGATGCAAGTGTCAGTCTAGCATAAATTTAAAAGGAAGTCTTGCATCCCTTTCACAGGATGAGCAAAAGTCTTTGGACAATCTTATTTTACTTGCCACTTGTGACATACACTTTACAAAAGTTACAGTAGGTTTACATGTCATACATGTCAACTGTAAAAGTTTATAATAAATAATAAATTACCTGTAAGGTGACAGTACTATACTATGATCTACTGATGTTCTTAATTCCATATTCCAAAACATATTCAAATATCACTTCTATAAATTCATGAACATTTTGTCAAATTTCACATTTAATGTCATTTCCTTGTTTGTCCTTTTTTTAAATCCATATTGTTATATTTTTAAGATGTCAATTTCAAATTACATAATTGACAGAAATCCTCCAACACAAAAAAAGTTATCCAACTGAAAAACTGTAACCACAGCAAAACCTTTGAATTTATGTAAATGATGTCTAATGTTTTACTGAAGAGTAATTATACAGCATGAATTATTAATTGTAAACTGAATATTCTCTGCAATATCCTGGCTTTATATACAACACTGCACTCCAATCATCAATGCCTTTTGTTACTTCATATTTTCATCAATTATCCAGATTTTAGTGCAGTAGTTCTATAACAGTTCCTCTAGGAAATATTTTGAACTGAAAATCTAACCTACCAATAACAATATTAAAATTAAATTTAATTTCCACTGAAAAATTATATTTCTCATGGAAGTAATATAATCTCTGCCATATAGGGAAATGATCTAGATTGATGTAGTAATATTTTCAGGCAATTTTGAATTTGCAAAATTTGTATCATATTTCAGCACTAATGTCCATTTCTCATGTATCTCCTCAGGCAATCACCATGAAATATGTACAAAATATGACTCTCATTAAAAGTTGTCAAATTGATTTCAAAATGTCACTTGATAAATTAAAATGTCTCCTGTTGATCACAGTGTAGGAATAAAAAATGTTTTTTGCTTCCAAGATCAAATTCCATTCAAATCATATGCTATAAAACAGAGTGACATATAAAGATATATTCTTTTTCTCAGATTTACTGTTAAGGTTGTCACATCACAGGACAAAGTTGACAAATTAACATCAGTTTTTAAGACCATGTTAACATGTTTGATTTCCTTAAGAACAACTCCCAAATGTACAAACATCCTACGTGTCGTGAAAATTTTTAATCAAAATATCTGAAGCTTAAACTCAAAGTACGGATGCAATTTCTGCTTTAATGTAACTCAGTTCCTTAATCGTCAGTAAGAAGAATCTACATGGTAAAATATCACTCACAGAATTATCCACTGGAACTTGTTCCACAGAAATTCAGTCGGACAATTTCAATTAACTTGACAGTACTGATTTAACTTTAAAATGTATAGATTATTTTTCGGTTCTTCAGTTTTTCAATAAAACAGATTCAGATTTTTTTTTCATACTGGTGACGGCATACAGAGTTAAATCAATTATAGCTATTTTGAGCCATTATTACACAGATTCATTATGAAATATTTCATTTTGTAGAAAATGTCATACTGCAGATTTTCAAAGTTTTTTTTTCCTTCAAGTAAAAGAATAAATGTCAAAATATGTTCGTCCTACACAAAAATAAATCCTTCAGCAACTTAATTTGCATATGATATTTTCATAAATATTATTGTCATGCAAAAAGTACTGTCAACAGGTAATTTTATATAATATTTCATGCCTCAATTTATGTTCTCCAAGAATCTCATTAACAGATTTAATTAATTAACTCATTTAACATTTTATAAACATCTATCATAAATGTTGATAGCAAGCTTCCAACTTTCCCTCTCTAAGTCCTACTAAAACCTCTGCAATATAATCATACCACTAGTGCCATTTTATTCCATCATTTAGGCTCCAATTACATGCATACAGAAGTTTTCCATCATTCTGAATACGTCAATTTCCAAAATTGACATGATTAATAAGATTTTTTATTGTGATGTCACAAAGCTGTAAGTCCAATCCTGACGTGGTAAAATGAAAATCGTGTCCAGTAATAATCAGTGCCATCGGAGGATAGAACTGACAATAAGTAATTCTATCGATACATACAGCATTGTATTACAGGTATATCAACCACAATGAGTTCTTCAATACTTATTGATTGTTACATGATATTCAAATTTTCACCTTTAAGGATGCTTGTTTTGACCAGAATATCATACTGCTGAGATATGTACATGCAATTGATTTTGTGCAAGAGCCAATATACATCACATTACATTTTTCTTATACAAGTAAAGTAAGATTTTAATATACCCCACCATAACTATTTAAATTTTGTTTCACTTTATTTCTTGCTAGTAAATGTGAACACATTACGTCTAAACAATGATCAAGTTTAAATGACCATTTTTTTTAATGACTTTTTTAATCCACTTATAGCTACAGTATTCTCTAAATCCTTGAAAAAAAACTATCTCTGCTCCTTAATTTCTACGGAATGAACAACAAACATTTTAACAAATCTTCTCTTGAGATTTAAGTTTGTAGAAATCAAATAATACTGGCACTGAACAGAAATCCCTGGAAACTCTGTTTTTACATTCTCACATATTATTTTGGTATTTAGTATATAATTAACACCTCTGTTCTATTGTATTTAGAGCCTTGCTTTGGTCTTATAGCGAATACGAGTCATATTAGAATGAAATTTAAATCAATTAGTTTATTTTTGGATGAAATATAAGTGTTAATCTAATATTCTATTGGATGAAAAAATCATTCAGTACTGAAAAGTGCTTTTTCTGAAATAAAGTATATTGTGGTATACAATGCACTTTAACGTATTATGCATCAATGTACAATAGGTTTTTTCCCTATATGATGACAGATGTCTCTTATCAATTTCTATTATCTAAAGTGTATTTTCATCTGGAAACAAAATCAAAGACAGTTCATAATCTTCTTTGCTTTGAACTTCCATTATTTTATATAGAGCTGGATCTCAATTCTCTTCAAAAGATTCTTTTAATGCAAATGTATGAAAGTTTAAAAATATCTCTATAATTTGTGTCCAAAATAGAATATCAGGCTTTGAACTATATTTAGCATTAAGGCATATTTACCATTATTCTTTTGGTAACTCTAAAATACCCATTCACAACAAGCTAAAAAAGGTTATCAAATTACTTTTACTTCACAAAAAGTAGTCAATATATTACCACAAAGGATAAAGTGGACACTTAATTCATAATTCAGTAAAAAAAATCTATTTTACACTGAATAAAATCAAAACCATTATCATACTTTTTGTTTGAAAAGATTTGATTTAACCACCCACAACAAAACTGCTGAAAAAAACACAACTCTTCCATTAACTATTACAATATGTTATAAAATAAAAAATGACGGATTATCTGTTTTCACATCATTTCTACCTTTTAATTTCAAATTGACCATTTTACATCAATTATCCATTTTTATTTTTTAAGCACTTTAAGCACTATTTTGTAGCCTAATTAAGCATGAATTTTAGATGTTCATATTTTAGCATAGAGGAAATTAAAAATCATTTACGTGGAATGTTCTTTGTAATGAGATTTATATACGATCTATAATTTATTGGGTCATTATGTTGTCAAAAATCTTTTTCGATAGGATGAAATATTGACTATTACTGGTAGAATTTGTTGTTTTCGTTAATGAATTAATAACAAAATTACGTAACAGTATGGATCATATTACAGTTTGCTTACAACAACAAAATCGTTAAGAAATTTACATAATGGAATGAAAATAAAATGGAAGATTTTGCTTCAGTGGAGAATTAGATAAATCCAAGCAGTCTTCATATGAGAACTGGTCCACAGGTTCCCGGCTAGCAAATTTCAGTTTGGGTCTGTAGTAAGTCTGGAACCACCTGCCCAAGTCAACGGTTTCTCAGTTAACTTCATCCCCCAAAAAACTTGACAAATAACAGGTGTGGATTCATAGATAGGCAGACCCGACGTTACGCCCCCCTTCCCACATAATTAGGCAAAAAAATCAAATTTTCATTAAAAAATATGCAAAATATGCCCAATTATTTTGGCTCGCTACGTTGGGCAATAAATTCCCAGACAACGCCCTCCCTAACCAAAATACTGGATCAGCCCCTGAATAACAAAAGGCTTAGAAAAAATAATGTTTGGTTCTGGTATGTAACATACAAAAAAATTTAGGTATGGTAGGGAGAGATTTTTTTTTAACATGGTTGTAAAAGGCAGATATTTTGAATTTAACAGTGCTTGTCAAAGAATGCTTTTAAAAAAGTTATGGTAGGCCTTAAAAAAAGGTAAGCTAGGATTTCCAGAAACAAACAACTTTTTTTTACTGCTGATTTTTCACTATAATAAGCATTCCTATTCATTTTGTGCACTACTTTCCAACAACAAAGAATTTACAGATATCTTTCTCAAACTGTTAGCAAATGTTTTTGAGAAGCATAGTGGGAAGGTGAGTTAAAGACAATATGATTGGCTGAATTCTAATTGGTTCCCGTAAGATTACATGACATCCACCAATATACAGTCCTACTCTGTCAAGGGATTGTGGGGAACAAAGTGGACTCTGAGAAACCCTTGATGTGGGAAGATTACTACAATTTAATTTATACTCAGGAACATGTATGCCATAATCCAATTAGGCCAATAAATTCCATGTCTAACTTCTGAATTCTAGAACACAATAAAGGCAACAGAATATATAATTAATTCATCTACAGTGTACATAAAATTGAGTATGAATACAATCTATTTATTATTAAATTTTAGTGTTGTAGACATAACACAATATTCCAACAGCTTTGTTCTTAGCAAGGACTGTTGACTCTTTAAACTTGCTCAGTACTTTCCTCTATCTAGGTGATACATGTTTTTCAAAACAGCCTCATTTGGCTCTTTCTATCCTATAATTACTGAACCCTTTGGGAACAACTCTTCGGAGGGGTCCGTAGGTGACCTATTGTAAGGTTAAATTTCTGATCCTACCCAACACATCCTTACGTTTTCCAGTGGCAATCAAAATTACCCAACCTCCTCCTGGTCGACCCACTTTTCAGATCCTACAAATTGATATATTGTGAACTAGTTCTCGTCCTGAATATGCATGAAAAATTTGCCGCTGGACGTTAAACAAACAACAATCAATCAATCATATAATTACTTTCTAAACCACCAATATGCACTGATGTTATCTTATAATGAACATGTAAGCAAATATAAATTCTAACAAATAATGTAGATTTTGATAGGACAATGTTGAAAATTTAACACTTCAATTCTATATTACTGATGCCCTCCAATTTCACACATCCCAGTTACAAAAAAAAATTCTGATCAATACTTTTGAGAGTTGCATTTGTAATAGTACTCTATTTTAACATCTGCCAAGATCAATTCACGATGGTCAGAAATATCCACATACAGTAAAACGAAAGTATTTTGAGACACCTCTCTAATGAGACCACTCTCTTTTGGAAGACCACTCAACAGTGTCACAACTCTACATAATCCATATAAAATAAACCTCTTTTGAGAGACCAACTGTCTTTAAAGACCACTTATTGTTGACAGAAAGGATGGTCTCTTAAGACAGGCTCCACTGTATTCCTTACAGTGACTTCAAGATGAAGATTTACAATAAAAAAATATTTCTCACAGTGACTGGCCTGTGTTTGTAAATATTAACAGTTATTATACAGTAAAACCTATCTTGAGAGACCTCTGTAATGAGAGACCACCCTCTTTTGGTAGACCACTCAACAGTAAATCCATATGCAATAAACCTCTTTTGCGAGACCAACTGTCATATGAAAGACCACTTTTTGTTGGCAGAAAGACAGGCTCCATCATATTCCTTACAGTGACTTCACGATGAAGAGTTACAATAAAAAAATTATTTCTCACAGTGACTGGCCTCGGTTTTGTAAATATTAATAGTTATTATACAGTATAAAACCTGTCTTGAGAGACCTCTGCAATAAGAGATCACCCTCTTCGGAGACCACTTAACAGTGTCACAGCTCTACATTATACATATAAAATAAACCTCTTTTGAGAGACCAAACATCTTAAAAGCCCCCTTTTTGCTGGCAGATAAAGGGGCACCTCAAGACAGGTTTCAAGGAATCACAATGGTTTAAGATGCAGATCATTACTGCTTTTACTGCAAATATGGAAATCTGGCCATAAATGACAAACCTGTCTTGAGAGACCTCTGTAATGACAGTCCACCCTGTTTTGGAAGACCACACAACAGTGTCACAACCCTACATAATCCATATAAAATAAACCACTTTTGAGAGACCAACTGTATTTAAAGACCACTTTTTGTTGACAGAAAGTGTCCTTCAAGACAGGTTCCCTTGAAATGGTTTCACTGACAGCTCTAGTAAACCTAATCCAACCACCAAATTACCGGGGTAATGATTTATGTTGATAAATATTAAACATTTATTTGTATGAGTGCATATATCTTTAGCTAACGAAAACATTTTTTTACCAAATGTTGTTACAGCACAATTAGATACGAGCTCTTTAACATGCAATAGGATACGCTGCATTTCATGTCGTCAATTTCTTCTGCTATTGTCACCCTTTATATCACATAAATTCTATAAATTCAGCAGCAATTCTTAAGTAAAGTTGCTAATAAAATTCTTGAATGCAAACTGACGAAGTCATAAATGAAACCAATCCTTATGAACATCATGTGGACATAAATGTCAAAAATAAGACACGCTACAATCTGCTCGACTTTCTCTCTTACAGCAGTTTATAGCCGACATGAGAACTATGCATCATATTTTAATAAGATGATGGCATTAAAGTTTTACCAAACAATTTCTGGTCTATTAAACCTATAATTAACACAATACAACTACAATGATTCAAGTACCAAACCAAAAATTATTTACGTGTCCTGTAATACATGTACACGTATTGATAAAAACATAAATTGAACAGCATCAATAATTTTATTTGAACAATATTTTAAGGAATTTTATTGAGTGAGTTAATGGAAAATGCATTTTACAGAGCAATATAAATTCAGCTTATTACATTTAAGGATGTTTAATTCACTAAACAATGCAAGAAACATATAAAAAATATTGATTAATTTAAAATAATTTTATTCAAAACAATTTAATGTGTTAGATACATATGCTAGTTCTTTAGTTTCATCATAAAGATCAAAGTTACAGTGTATTGTTTATTATCGGATTTCCCTATGCTGATCTCACCCTGTTCTGATCTTAGAAAAATCCCTT
>JAOXYJ010061525.1:0-11885 GCA_028566555.1 Lithophaga nigra
GTTAGGCGAGGGGTTACCCTATGTAGCAAGCTAGTCAAGAAACAACGAAACGAGAACAAGTTATTTACAGAAACGTTTGGTAAGGTGATTCAATACTCATTTGTAGAGGTAATTAAGGTCCATGTGGCTGTCAGTGAGTTTTATTAACTGGACATATAAAATGTGGCAATTTATAACATAAAAATGGACTAATTTCAAACGCTATAGGTATCTCTATATTTAACAGTTTTCAGACTCGTTTACACGAAAGGTTTTATGTGACAATAGGTACATTTTTGACATTTTAGAATAATTGTAATCTCATTCTATGATCTTTTTGTGATTAATTCATTTGTATTTGTTAATATGGATTGAAGACTTTTCAGTATCTGCAAATTTTTTTTCGTTGTGTTTTCCTTCAATATAAAGGACATGCGGTTACGTGGACAAAAAAAGTTTGTTATCATCAAGAATCAAGATTATTTCAACAATTTCATTACGAATCAAACGTTACATGTTTTTTTTTATCTTACAGTAGTGAAAACCGCGAGGATTTGCATGTACATAATTCGTATCGATTTTACAGTAATGTTGACACTTAAACTATATATATATATATAGTCCCATTCTATAAAATGAAAGCAAATGACGAAGATTTAAGAAAACTGAAAGAAAAGAACTTTATCCTGAAATTCAAACCATTGCTGAATGGACATTTATAAGAATTTTATCACTTTCATAATTTTATGTTTAATTTAATAGTCTATTGCTATATGGTGTACAACAAGGTTCATATTTAATTCCCATCTTATTGTTGTAACGTCACTATATGTATAACGTTACCGTTAACAACCGTTGTCTTTATGTAATGTCACCTGAAGATTAGTAACAGCCATGAAAGCGCTAGTGATGCATTTACATTAATATATGGTGAAAATCTTATTGTGTTGGAGTTTATTTGACATATATATGTATATATATATATAGAGAGATAGAGAGGGCTTTTTATATAATTTATGTGAAGTGTATTTTACCTTTAATTCTATATTTTATCAATTAAAAGTTGGTATGCTCATTTTATTATATTCATTCGAGAGTAGTTTGTACAAATATTTATTTGAGATGTTTTTAATGTTTAAAAGTGAATAATAAAAACTCTTTCGAAGTGTATCTGTTTTCCCAAAATAGTCACTTATTTGTTTCGCCGCTGAAGAATTGCAATGTCACGTGGAAAAAAAGCACCTCATAAAGGTGACATTGGGATATTAATATATGTTTCGATTTTAAAGCACGAAACCTTCAGTAAATGCTCAGCTATATAGTGACTACCAAACTTACTCAAAACTTCGACAGATAGCAACTGACGCGGTGAAACCCCTGTATTTTGGGTAGCTGTCTGAATATTAACACATGAAACCAGTCAAACAGGACTCGAATCGGCAACAGCGATGCTACGCTTTTGGTTATGAGTCAACGGCCTTAACCACTTGCTACCCAGGCCCGATAGTAGAAGTGATGTTGAATTTCAGCAAATAGCAGAAAAGATTAACGAAATTTTATATCTGTATATCTGTATTAAATGAAACCAACGAGACTATAATCATCAATGACCTTAACACAAGCACAAATAGATACAACAATAAAAATTAAATTTAGAATAATACAGTGTGCTTCGATGGGGTAAATATATCAGGCTTCACATGTGGTATCGGTCGTATTGTCTGATGTATAAAGCCGGTCAAGCAGGACTAGAACCCGAGACAGTGATAACAAATTGCAAATAAGGTGAGGAGAATGGGTATTGACTACTATATTGGGAAAATATCCGTTATCAACTTCGATATGGACACTCCATCATGAGCAACCCATCCATCTAGAAAGTCGCCATAGGGGACACAAACCTAAGAATAAGATACAGTTAAACGAATTCATATCTCTTGTGTCCTTCATTTTAAACTCATCGGGATTGGTAACATGTAAGTAGTTGTTAAATACTGTATTAATAAGCCTGAAGTAACCACTTATGCCTCATATAGATAAAAGAACAGTGCGCGAGGAGTTGTGTACGGTTAGTGCCCACTGAAATGCCGATTGTCTGCTTGAAAACACTTCTACTGAAGTCGACACAAATAATGTCTATCAAAAAGTCAAGGAAGAGTCACTGTGTTCTTTGATAAAATAAAGCTCTTTCTATACCCAAGACCACAAATTTTTATCTCATCCTTGTTTGAAAAATCATTATTGAATGATTCCAATATAAGATAATATTAACGAACGGGAAGGCTTATTCACTTTGATAATGTATCAATCTCTGCTTTCTACCTTTTCTTCATTGTCTGGAATTTTCCTTACCTAAATCCGTTGGTTTGAGGCGCTTTTAGTTTTGTATGAAGATCAAGTAATATAAATGGTAGAGACGTCTGAAGTTTTAATTCTGCTTGATTTAATGCATTTACAGCCTTTTATTAAAGAATCCCAATTTAATTCACGCCACGTCCTGAGTAAGCTTTGTATACTACTTCTTAAAAAACTGACTTGTGATTTACATGTTGTTATATATAAATCTCAGGTGAAATATATATTGTTAGTAGTCTGTATATTATATGAATCATAAGAGAAATATATATTGTTGGTGGTCTGTATAGGTTGTCTGTAACTGCAGTGAATCAAGTTAAAAGTTTGAAAATGGGCTGTATAGAAAAGAAGGCTGACAAATGGTAGTAATCTTGCATCAAAATAGGACAAAACTGACTTGTGATTTCAATGATCTACCTCTGTAATAGAGCAGTTAGTATATCTATGTTGGTTCTCATAGAGTATTATTTATTTACTTAATAATAAGCACTCAATAATGTTACTTGAAAAACTGGACGTCCTATATATAGGCTGTAGTATTCATAGACACATTTAGGATTCCAATAAAAGCTAACATTAACGAACCCACAGACTCAATTCACTATGATAATGTATCAATCTCTTCCTTCTACTTTTTTCTCAATGTCTGGCATATTCCTCAACTGAATTTGTTAAGAATTTGACATTTTACTTCCAAATAATATGTTCTGGCTCGTGATATTTTGAACCTTTAAGTTAAATATTGTTCAACTTTATAGTGCCAATTACGTTGAGATCGCCAGTAATAACGCGGTTGGCAGGAATATACTTCGGGGTTTGGACTTGAAGTCATCAAGATTCAACAAAATATGTTTGTAAGTGTAAAGTTTGGTTGTAGTTGGTTCAATATTGTTAGAAAAGAGCGTAGGGATCTCTATATAGATACTTTCAACCTTACAACTTATAAAAGATACTGGTCTGGTTGATCCATTCAAGTCTATGTTGGCAATATTAAACGAAGGTACCGCAGCGAAGTTGCTGAAAGATTAATTCTATATTCTATTGTTAGTGAAATGTATCATCCTTCCAGGCTTCCAGACATTATTTTGATGAAAACGATCACTTCGCAAAAAGTAAGGGCATGGGTTTAAATATAGGGTGCTTGCCTTGTTTCTTTAATCCGTCGCCTGTCTCCTTTGTACTACTAACACTGTAAAAAAGAATAAAAAAAGAATTCAAAAGAAGAAAAAGAATTCATGAGTAACAGGGATGCATCAATTTAATTAGTCATAAGGGAAAGCCTCAACAAATTGGTACTTACAAAATTACGATTACAATTAACTCATTTCTTGCACATTTCTGAATATATAAATTAAGCATGCAAATAGATCTTCAAATACAATAACTTTGCAATCTTTTTTGGAAAGTGATTGGATCAGCATTGGAAGACATGACTTACAAAATCAAAATAAAAACATTTAAATAAACAAATGTATACTAGTCTTCATGTAGTTTCGAGAAGTAGTGAACAGTATCAAGGTTTTCCAGATAAACTGAGATTTATTGTTATCTCAAATATTTGAATTTTAGATGTTTTACATATATATTTTACATATCTGGAAAGTTTTCGAATCTCACAACAAGCATTGGTACCTTCGTATAATTTTTATTGGTGACTGTAAAATGAATATATCATAGCACATTTAAAAATATTTGAAAAGGTGTATTTCGATTGTTTTATTAAGAGAATTGGAATTAATTTAAGATGAAATTTTACCATCAATCATCATACTTTCATTCGACCTATTATGAAGTATGACATGGTTGTCTGTTTAAGCTGTAAAATCTTTCTAGCAAATTAGTCACTGTGTATGATATATTTGAGGGGTACTCATTGGCAACATGCAATTGAACAGTGTGTAAACAGGTATATGTTTTATGTTTAAAGGTACTAAATCTGACAGGGGTTCTAATCCCTGACTAAAGTAAATCCTAAATAGAGCAAAAGCTTGTAATAATGTTTGGAAAATTGTAGTTTTACAATTCCTTTGAAGTAGTTAACAGATAGATTTTACTGATAGTCTCCAAAATAAATCCTTTCAAATGTACCGAATTATTAGATCCGGCAGAAGGATGGTTTCATATCGTGGTTTTAAATGATGGTAAATCCTTAATAAGTTTGCTTGTATGCCAAATAAACTTATTTCCATCCAATGTGAAGAAGAAGAAAAAGAAAAAAAAACCATTCTGAGCCATTTTTCAATCAATAATATGTACCTTCTGACAATCTACTATGATGATATTTTATGTAAAGAGGATAAATCTTTTAAAAATGTTTAAAAGACACTACATCAAACTAATCACCATCATTTGTGGTCTGTTGAGCTTTGTTTTTATAGACTTACTACATAAAACGATTACCTCGTCGCATACAAAAGAAAACGATGACTATAACGACAGCCTCTTTTGCCATCAGTTTGTTTACAGTATTAGTTTTATTCACAGATTGCATTTGCAAACCTCTTTACGAAGTAAGATGACAAAATACTGACAAGAAACGTTTGGTGGTAGTATCAAATGTTGAGGTTGTTGCTGTAATATATTTATATTATAGAAGTCGTTCCAGCATTAGATGGCATCGTATATGCTGGCACGATCAATAAAAGTAGCTACATGTGTACATGATATCAAAGTCCGGTTCCGTTAGTTTTTGTCAATAAAACTGTAACGTTTAGTAAAATGAATGAGGTTGATAGTAGAACACACAAACAATTAAAGTATGACACAGCCACGTATAAATAACCACTTAAAATATCCATAGTTGGTGGTGAATCGTTCATAGGCAAAAGTGTATGTATCAATGAGGTCACTATTGCCTGATGATTACCGCATCTGATGTGTTTTTATTTGCAGAATTAAAAGGGTCAAATCACGTCTTCATTGCGGATATTCTATAATTATTGCCTGTAATCCTCAGTATTACATCGCAGTTACAGTGTCTTCAATTTTGTCCTCAACATCTATACAATCAGTACGATATGCATTTGGATAAAAAAGACATATGCATTTGCCCTTTTTGTCCAAATGCACGCAAAAATATATCATGAAGTATTAAATTCAAGTGCTATTTTTGTATCCAGCACTCTTCTTTAATCCCTGTAGGGATTTCACAAAATATTACACATTTTGTGTTATAGAATATACATACAGTTGACCATCATTGGCTGATTTTGTTTCTACACCTTTAAAAATAACAGAAAGTAAACTTTTTACGTGTACATATTGTGTCCTCTATTTCTACTTCTTTCATTTAAACTTGTAAATGCAATGGTTTGCAACATGGATTTTCTTAAAATATATTTGATCATATTTGAAATTGTTTTTTTGACAGGTAGATTTAGTGGGGCGTGTGAGTATACATATGCGCTATGTTCACAATACCTTTTGTTTTTATCTCGGTTTATTGAGCTTTTGATTGAATGTCTTGCGGACGACCGCGAATTTATTCCGTCAAAATTTTCAATTTGTGTGTTATCATCATAACAGTCAGAAAGGCAATCCGATATTTTTTGTTACTTTGTCGATGTACTTCCATAAGGCATCTTTTTCGTAACTTGACAGACTTTGTCTCTTCATAAGGTGATAAAATAAGAAATTCTTAAGCAAATGTCATAATGTGCCAGTTGATCGAATTTAAAATATAATGTATTCTACATTTTGCACGTTAATGAACCACATATTCAAGGTTTTCTCATTAGGATAACGAACAAGAAAGTGGAAATTGCTAATAATTAGAACATAATAACAGGAGAAAAAAATTCATTAAGAAATCCAAACAAAATCACCACGAGCAAAATGTGCATTCACCTATGATTTGCCACCAGGACAGGTGGGATTGCACCAAAACTTAGGTGATTTAAGATCTAACTGACAATTAATTTTTATCGACTACGAAGGCATAATTGTATTATTCAAGAAGATCTCCTATCGTTCCAACTGTCAGTAACTTGCATAGCAAATCACGAAAAAACGTCATCATAGAGATATCACGCCGGGATAGTCCCCTTTATATAGAGCGCCAAAGTTTGCTCTGTTCAATTTCATAAACGAACTATTTTATGGTATAAAACAAAACTTCTGTTGGATCATTTCATGACAATTTTACACCATTTATTACGAAAGACTACTGCAAAAGCTTGTAAAAAGATAAATATTGTATAAAAAATGGAGGAGACAACGGCAGCAGATTCAACGACAGATTCTACGACAAACTCAGACAATGACGTGTTCGATAGATACATGCCTCTATGGTATGTGTTACTTTTATGGGCTTTATGTTTATTTGGAGTCGTAGGGAACTCGATGACCTTGATAGTCTTGTTCAAGAAAAAGCTTTGGACATCTGTTAACGTTCTTATTGGAATCATGTCCATTTCAGATTTACTGGTACTTCCAATAAGTGCAAGTATAGCACTTCAATATTATTTGATCGATACGATGTATGAAATAACATCTTACCTGCAGGATGCTTTGTCAACAAGTAGCGTTGTAAGCGCAGTTGTTATAGGATGCGAAAGAAGCTTTGCGGTAAGAAATCCGTTAAAATTTAGAGAAAAATGGAACACAAAAATGACGATAAAGCTGTATATAGCTGGATACGCAATTTGTATGCTATTTGTTCTTTCACGTCCTGTTGTCCAAGAAAGCATCAGCGTTTATTTTTTCGACAGGTATGTGTTCATACCGTTTTTCACTGTTGTTCGAGGTATTCCGTTTGCTATCATCTTGGTTACAAACATCCTTCTGATCAGTGGTCTAGTTCAAAATAGCAAACGTATGATAGCAATGACGTCACATGGTAAGGAAAAGGAAAGAATGAAGACGGAATCTTCCATCACGAGAATGGTTATAGTCGTAACTACCGTTTATTTTATGTGCATGGTACCCAGTCGTATATCAGCCGGCCTTTTTCATGCTGGGGCTATCAATGACGATACCAGAATAGCTTATTTCTTTGCGACATGTCTTGAACTGGTGAATTTTTCTGTCAATGTAGTTATCTATACTGCAACGAGTACATTTTTCCGACAAGAATACGGAAAATTACTTTCTGCTTGCTTCTGTCGTTCCCAGACATCAAGGACATCAACTGCAGAATTTTCAGAATCAACTGAATTGAGTAAATTTTAATTCGGTGTTTTTGATAGAAGAAACAATGTAGAACAACTTCGCCGTTAGAAGAACATCTAAAAGCTGGAAGAACATACATATGATTTTGAAAGACACTCAACAATAAATACAACATATTTTATATATATTAATTAATTGTGAATTATTGTCAACGGAAAACGATTCTTTGAAAATATATGCCAACAGGTAATTAATTCACGAAGACTATAGCAAATAATTCTGTCATGGAATTTTCTTATCTTTTGACTTAATCTGTTGTAATAATTAATATCAATAGAATGTATATAAGAAAGTAGTTTTACGTTAATGCATAGTACTTGTTCCCTGTACCTTATGTGTAAACTATTATATGTTGTTCATGTCTATTTTTATTTGAGTGAATGTATTTGACATGTGCGGAAAAGCTGCATAAAGATTAAAGCAACAGAATGACAGTGTGCAAAATTAATGTTACCCGTATTTCGGTACTTCTGGTGTTTTTATCATTACCTTTCCAGAGTATAGTTGTAGTTATTGAATAGTTTTACTTGTTGCCCGCATACTGACATTTTTCGTATAATTTCAATACGAATAACACAGGCAAAAAACGGATAATGTAGTCAATTTTACATTAAAAATTCACATAAAAAATTTCGAAAAGTTGCAACAAAGGCCTAACTCTCGGAATAGTACTTTCTACCCATAAATATTGACTTTATGCAGAAAACCTTTTTTTCTGAATTGTCATGTTTTTACTTTTTTATAAAGCAACTATTTATTTCCAAAAGATATAAATCATGAATGATTTTAACATTACTTTCACGCCATAAATAGTGTTTCTTTCAAGAAATATACAACATTCGTCGGCATTTAAGTATTGAATTTAAACATTAAAGTTTTGTTTCTACTAAATTTGTTTTTATATTCCCTTGTGTTGAAGTTAAAAGGGTAATTTATGTCTTCTGTATTCGTTTTAAAAATAATCAAAATGACAATACGTGTAAACATATATATCTAAAATTGTTTTGAAAAACAACAATTAATTAATCAATTTGTGCTCCTCGCTTTTATTACCCTTCTCTTATCTATTTTTGGGCAGCATATATATATATTAAACATACAGAGTGTCTTGAATCATACTTCATTCATATCTACGTAAAAATATCTTCACGACGTAGACTAATTTTGCTTTTTTCTATTTTCTATATATTACTATCTATAATTCTACTGTAATAGTGTATATCAATTACTTAGGAAATCCTTACCATGTCCACGCACCCGGTTTTAATTCCTTGATGAGCTCATGTATGGGTAGCCTTTAGGGGCAATACATGTAAATATTTACGGGTAAATAAATGGTTTTACACATAATCAAATCGTTTACGCGCAAATGTCTCTACTTTACCAGTAACATTAATCACCAATTATGGTTCTCTACGCGTAAATTATTCACATTACGCGTAAACAACGTTAATTGCGAGTATTCCATAAAATAAAACGTGTAAGCATAATTTTTACGCATAACCGAGAGAACGCGCATAAAGTAAAAAATTACGAATAATCTACAGATAGGTGCAGACAGAACCTGAACACTAAGTTAATTTAATTACCAGACATTATGACCCTCTTAAGCTACCTTGAGACAATATTCGCTGGACAGGCGTAGAAACTTCTTAGTTAACTTGATAAGCAAACTTTGTCTCCTCGGTCTGGTGTGCTTTATGCAGACTTAATCTTAAGTTAACTTACAAGTAAGTTTGCATTAATAAATTGAACATTCGAACAAGTTAACTTGTTTCCAAGTTAACTAGAGATACGAACTGCTTTTTACAAACTGTTCAAGGCTAAAGTTAACTTGTTTGTAAGTTAACTTTTGACTGTCGTTTTCACAAGTTAACTTAATCAGCGGTCCGCTGCTTTTGAAAGGGTAAATATTTTTCGTGAAACGATTAAAAAAAGAAATTATTGCTAATTGCATTAAACAGTTTTACAGGATAACATTATAAATATCAGTGGGGGAAAAGCTCTGAAATGTTAATTTCTAAGTATGATTTGCATATTGGAGTAGAATTCAATGTCTTTAAATTAGTTAGCTCGAACAACGTCTACAAGATCTTGTTCAGCAGTAATTAAAATCATTTCATCATTTGATAATGGGATTGATAAAATTTCTTACTTTGGAGGATGATGTTAAGCCCCATATTGGCCCCATGGTTTCGAAAAAACACCACTTTTGCAGATAAATATTTTTCTTGGTATCATATTAGTATAAAGGTCTAATAAGATACGTCAAGTCATGGTGACCTTGAAAACTTGGTAAAAACAAATTTATTAAAATCGTTAATTTCAACCGAAAAAGTAAGTTTTTTAATATTTGCTCAACAGCATAGTCTCTGACCAGCAAGACATTTTCACAGGTAGTGTATCTATATATATATATTAAAAATTCCAAAAGAATTCTCTGGTCAGAGGTTATGCTGTTCAAAAGTCTGTTTAACATAAAGAGCCTCTATCATATCTTATCATTTATATTACTATTATTGTGACACAAATACGCCATATGCATTCGAAACTGACATGTTAATGCTCAAAAAAGGGAAATTTATCAGGAAAATTAAAGTCGCCTCCTTTTGTCATAGTTTTTGGACTGTAGGAGTCCTTTATTGTCAAAGTTAAGGTAAAGATCAAGATAGGCATCGTATTGTTTCTGTAATGTTTCAAATTTCAAATTCAGCTATATTAGACTAAATGTAAGTAATAATAAAATCTGGGGCAAAAACAGTTCTTAACATACCTACTTCTTAATTCCTTAATGATAGCAAAGAATCTATCATTTCAATACAGTTTTCACATCTTCCAGACTTAGCAGATGGACTATTTAGGCTCCTCTCCAATAAAACGTTTTGTTGAAACTGGTTGTCGCCTTTACTTTCTTTTATCTTAAATAATTCATTTTTAACTTGAATACTGAATGTTTATTACATCACTATCCTACAATACGTGTAGTTATATAAATTAATAATGTAAAAATATGTTATATGAAACATGTCATGAAAAGGTTCCAGTAGAGTTTGTTCAGTATTTTCTGTGTATTCCCCCCGTGAAATTATTTGCATAGTTTTGAAGGCATCTTGGATAATTTCTCGTGCTGTGATTTTCGGGATTATTTTCCACGTCACCACTAAAGTTTATATTTCAAACACAGCTTTATTCATGGTATACTCTAAGGAAATCATTTGTAAAGTGCTTGAAAAATTCATCATCTGCTTGAAGAAAGTTTATACTTCTCTGTTCCTTCACCAATCAAACATATAGCAAATAAATTTTGCGGACTTTTTTATATTTAATACAGCAAACACAGTCCTATAAAACAATCTGAAGCATATAAACATGGAAAACGATTAAAAATATCATGTAGATTCCTTTTCTTGTCATTGTGTTAGA
Source organism: Lithophaga nigra (assembly GCA_028566555.1). NCBI lineage: Eukaryota > Metazoa > Mollusca > Bivalvia > Mytilida > Mytilidae > Lithophaga > Lithophaga nigra. The sequence continues at coordinate 10,927 of JAOXYJ010061525.1, forward strand.
ACTTCACCCGGTATTCAACGTTTTATTCATTTTTTTTCTTTAAGGTGTGTTTTGATGTACGGCAGTTAGTTGGTAAGTACCTTATACCAATTACAGCTACTCTGCACCAGAAAAACAGCAATAAAACTGCATATTTATAACACATTTAGCATATATATTATACGGATTTCCTTTAAAAATAGAATGAAACTGAATCATATCGCTAGAGGACAAGACAAGACCGTTAACAACAAAGGATCAAACACATACACAACCGCAACTTATAAAGAATCAACATAAATACAAACGAGGAATCAAACAGACACAACACCAAAGACTAACTATAATGGAAACGAAATCAGGTGCTCCGAAAAGGTAATCATGTTCTGGTACACGCGTAATAGTCCAGTTAAGTTTTGGCAGAACAAGAACCTTATATAATCTTAAGCTATATCGAAATAATAAGTTGAAATTTTTGGAACAAAATAAGGTAGATATTAATTTTTAACCATATAACTCAGTTTTAAAAAGAACAAAAGATTTCCAACTCCCGAATGTAAAAAACTCATCTCATTCCCATAGAGTATCTCATGATTAGAATATAATGCAAGAATACAGAGTATGAAAGAATATCTTGTTTGGGCTGATGACATGCATGTCGAAGTATAATATTAATCCATTTGCAAGTTTAATAATTGAGAATTCAGCAAGGTATATCGGAAAGCACTGAAATATAATATTAAAGTCAGTGCTTTGGCACTGACATGATTTATTACATATATGTTGTTCGAAATTTACAGTGTATACATTTTACAATTTTGTTAAAAGTAAGGCTTCATTTCCTTCAGGCAAAGTTGAACTTACCCACATTTTGGCTATTCTCTTTAGCCCTGTTTTGATTTTTGTGCTCCCAATGTTTTGATATTATTTGGCTGTCTAAACTTTAACCATGAGCGTACCTGATGAAGATTAATCCAGAA
>JAOXYJ010061635.1:0-11884 GCA_028566555.1 Lithophaga nigra
ACAGTATTACGAGCACAGAATTGTGTATTTGAATAAATGACGGTGAATAAAACATCTGCATCGGAGAAAAGTAATAAAAAACTACAATCTGGGTATATAATTAAAAACAGTAAGCTATAGCATTATACCTGCTGAAATGGGAAAAAATTTTTACTGATTGGACATAACAGAAGCAAGATGAAAAGTGGGAATTATATTATACTATTTGAACATAGATCCACGTAAATCTCAGCGATAAAAGTCTCTTTAATATTCAGATAAAACATTCTACTTTACACGAAAAAGATTTATTTTCTTTAACAGATGAACTATTTAAATTTCGTTTCAAAATTTTCAGTTCTACATAAAATAAAATGACTAAATGAAGCATTATGGATTTTACGTTCTTTATAAAAAAAAATAAGCAAATAACGCAAGGTTTACCAAATTCATGTACCATTCATTTCTTTATTTCCTCCATCAAATGATTAGAATGAAAATATTTATATAAGTCAAAAATACATCATAATCAATCTGTCAAAACATATATACTAAAGAATAATAAAGTATGAATATAATAAGCAACAGTATTATAAAAACTACATGTTCTGAGCGAATCCATTGCAAAGCAAATTACTGGCGAAATTACATGTTGTTTAATAGTCTGTTATATTCGGTTGCAGATTTTACAAAGTATATATAACACAGATGTTGGAATGATTCTATATCAGAGTCACTAATTCCTGTTCGGGGATGCTTTCCGAGCATTGTACAATATAATGCTTCATCATCATACTCACTTAATTCTGCATAAAATTCGACCAAGATGAAAACTCGTATTGTGTCATTGAAGTGGCAGATAATGCAGTATTTTTTTTCAAAGGCATGTTTACAGTTATACAAAAATTAAAAATAAAATGTCTTTCTTGGATTGGTAGATGATAAAATGAATTGACAGGAGAAAACAAAGGTCAGCTATGGTAAAATATAGGAAATATTTAATGTTCACGAACCTGAGGTGTACATGACGAAGAACAGAGAGAGGGAGAGAGAGAGAGAGGAACTTTACAATGAAAATATTGAGCTGCACAATTTTGAAAGGCAAAACGGATATAGATTTTTTAAATAAGGTTTTAACATACCAAAAGTTTTTTTTTAATAGAAGCAAAGCTAAAAAAGTATTACTAAAATTGCGGAAAGGCAAATACCTGTAAAACAAAAAAACGCTATGTATTGAAAATACAATTTTTGGCCATTTTCCTTCAACTAAGGCATTATAACGTGTAAAATGGTCATTTTCCTTCAACTAGGACAGGATGCCGTATAAAACTAACAGAATACACACATTTAATAGATAGATTTATTCAACCCTATATTTGTATTCTAGACGTAAATCCTACTGATTTATATTATATTAGACATTCAACTAGGAATGAATCTAATTTTACAGAATGATATTCAATGTCCCGAATGATCATTCAACATAAATAGTTACTATCAATCATTGATTCTGGTATTGCGATCCTCTGCTATCTTAGAAATGAGAGAAGATATATAGTTTTCTCCAAGACATTCAGAAGAAACAATCTAACACAAAATTGCAAAAACTGGAAGTAACGCGTATTAAATAAGACTTAGATTGAAACAAAATGTGCCTAGTAGTAATTTTAATATATAGCTGAAAAAAGGTAATCATATTGTTCTTCTTTCTATTCTTTATTCCATTTGAACCAACGTTATGTATATAAGTAATATCTTGTACAGACATAAATACGACGTAGGCTTAAACTTTTGTGGCCCCTGTGATAATGCAATTCCATTCATCATCCTTGAATGGATAACATCAGGTTAAACGTGTCGAAAACTATATTTTTAATATTTTATTCAAATCTTGAAGTGTCTTACGTACAAGCACAAGAGCTACTTACGAGATGTCGCACTAGTATTAATTTAATCTGTATACTGTATGGTTTGTCGACTTTTCTAAACGATCTTCGACTTTGAACCCAAGAACTTCATATTCTAATTCTGCCTTTTCATTGAAAAAATAAATAAAAGAGGAACCAGACGATCAAAACTAAAAGCAGAATAAAGTACAGATGATAAGACGTATTACATAAAAATATTGTTTTGGCGTTCTCTGAAAATAGCCACAAGCAGTCAGTAAAACAGTCACGTAACTCTTAAGTCCCCCGGCTAATTAGCATAGACTAAGACGTATATTCTGTAAAATTGTTTTCTTTTCAGACAAAAAGTTCATCAATCATTTTTTCTATTGGCAGAGATGTATTGAATCGTCACAAGAAACAACGCCAACATTATTGTGCATTGCTGACCGTTGGGTCCGCTATAGTGCATAGGTGGTCATAGCTCTAATATCTTATTTGCCAAGAAATAGCGTCACGTGAAGAAAGTGCAAGATTTGGAAATTGAAGCTCATAGTATGCTCCTGTTTATGGAACGAATCATATGCGCCATCAAATAACAATTTAAGTACTAGGAAATTTATTTTCTGTGTTTGTAATGTCTGTAATTGCAATATACTTCGGTTAGTTTCATCTTAAACGAGAACACTGTAATTCAGTAATGAACTACAATTTGCCATAAAAAGCAAAATCACTTTGACCAAAATTTGCGTATTACATGTAGTATAAAAAATTTCTAACACAATCAGCAGTCATTATGTTCATAGCACAATCAAAAGTCATCGTGTTCATAGCACAATCAACAGTCATCGGGTTCGTAGCACAATCAACAGTCATCGGGTACATAGCAATGTACGAAGTTGCAATGATCACACTTCGCTCCCCTCAAAAGTGACATTATTGATTTTTTTAGAAAATCGAAATAAGTCTAAAAAGGATTACTGAAAGGTCGAGCGAAAGATGATAACTTTAAATTATTTTTTTCTTTACTAAGTATACAATGCCTTCATGTTATCTATTTACAAAAAAATACTGTACATGTGAAAACTGAGAAAGTTAAAAGGACTTAATGAAAAAACAAATTAAAAAATAAAGAAAGAGCTGAAACAATTTACGATATCAGCGAGGTTTCAGAACGATTTTTATCTTCTTGTTCCAGGATGTCAGTATTGAAGCCGACAATGAATCTCAGTTCCCTCAGCATGCTTAGGCTTAAATTAGATTTATATGAAAAGTTAAGAAAACCGAAGGATTAATCTGTAAATATCATGAATCAAGGGACGCAGACAAAATCCGGATTAAGACAAATACAAGCAGAAAAACGTCAAAGACACAACAAGAAAAACTAAAATCGAGGATGAGCAACACGGACCCCCCCCCCAAAAAAAAGAAACATGAGGTGCATTCAGGTGCTCCGGATGAATAAGCAGTGCCTGTCTCTTATAAGACGCCCGCCGTCTTGCACATTGTCAGGTCCCGGAAAGGTCATGTTTGAGAAGAGTAAAGACGAAACTATGGCTCAGGAAAAGATTCGATTTCACTTGGGAAACGGATATCCCATAATGATCAACCTGTTCGTGGCCATAGAACTTTTGAAGGGATGACTTCAACCTGGGAGCAACATACCCTTGTTTGAGAAGCTTATTCATCAGCAGTTGAGTCCTATCCAAATCACGATACTGATCACAAGCTCTAGAATAACGCATGAGTTGCGAAATGTAAACTGCATATGCCAGTGCTTCTGGAATGTTGCTACAGATGAATGGGAAGTTGACAACTGGAAAGGTAAAGTAATTACGCTTGTCGTAGTGTTTTGTTTGTAGTCTTCTTCTAGAGTCAGCTTCGAGGTAAAGGTCAAAGTATGAAGCTGACCGACTGGAATCGGTAGTGTCTTTAATCTCAAGCTCATTGGGATAGATTAAATGCAAGACAGTCACCGAATCGTGAATTGTTCAGCGACAGGACATCGTCTATGTAGTAGAAGCTGAAATTAAAGGTTTGGGCCAATTTCCCTTCTTTTGTCTTGAGTAGCCCTTCGAGGAAGTCAGCTTCAGACGAATACAAAAAAGGCGAGGAGAAGAGCACAACTTGTGCCCATTAGAATGCCGATTGTCTGTTGAAACACTCGTCCACCGAACGGGACAATATGTTGTCGTTTAAAAAATCTACCATTTTTGTGATATCGTCTTCAGTGCATTTGTTGTTAGATTCGGGTTGGTTTTTAACGAAGTAAGCCTTATCTCTACCGATGACAAGGTATTTCTTAAAGAAGCTGTGCTGGTTAAGACCTTTAAGTCTGTTTTAGTTGATGTGAGGTATGGTATATAAAGGGTTGAACAATCAAATGTTATAATGATTTGCAACAGGAAAAGGATCTGGATCTTAAGATGTCCATCAAATCTTTGGAGCTTTTTAATATCCACATTTGATTGATACCACTCATAGAATAGCTGATGTCACATTATTTCTGGAGGCCAGTTTTGACATTTGTTAAATAGAAGTTAGGACTGGTACAACACTTGGCAGATCCAGCAATGAAACGCTGTTTGTACGGACATTTGTGTAAATTTTGTATCCAGTACAAAGAGGGAAGATCACAATCAACAGCTTTGGTTAACAGAACAATGGAAGCCAAGACTGACTTGTGATGATAGATTATCTCTTCTTTTGAGAGCGTGGTTGCTGTATATGTAGAATTGCCTTGTGAACTACCAATGCCCAATTCTGTCATTAAGCAATCAATTTAATGCTTTTTGCAGATGAAAATGATGTTGTTAGGGGCCTTATCTGCAGGAAAAACAACAAATTTGTCAAGGTTTCAGCAACATCAGGGTTTTTAAGGACTGATGATGCTTTTGTGCTCATGGTCCTACATAATTTGTTTATTCGTATTTGAATCAACGATTTAGGATTTGTTGGCGATACATACAAAGGGCAACAACTCTAATACTTTTGATGTTTGGTGAGGTAATACATAATTTGTTGGAAAAGTTGTTTTGTATGGAAAGCCATATTTTAACTATTCATTTTGCTAACAGACTGATTTATTGGTTGAATGGTTTTTTACGCCCCTTTCAGCAATTTTAAGCTGTTTCTTGGCGTTCAGTTTTTATTTGGGGAGGAAGCCGGAGTACCCGCTGAGAACCCCGACCCTCTCCAGGAAAACTGGCAATCCTTGTCAATTAAGGTTGGACTCGATCATACACCTCGCCAGACTCGAATTCACAACCCAGTGTTGACACGGCGGTGGTCAGTAGTATCTGTGACCAACTACCTAGACTACTGGCCCCTTATTAATAGAAGCAGGAACATATGTTAATAGACTGATAGAAATAATTTGAATAATTAAACGATTTGTCACATATTTATGGATACCATCTTTGGAAGGTGTCCATTAACTTCAGTGCAAGTTATGTTGTCCCACAAATATCAACCTGAGCGACATTTTAAGTCGCCCAATACGATGGAATTGTCATGATTATTGACTGTGTTGATGATGGATACGTTTGAAAGATTTTCATTCATTATTTCGAGTTTTCTCTGAAAATTCTGAATTATAGATACTATTCGGTTTCTGGTGTTGACTGTTTTGAAGCGTTTCAATCAGAAATCTCAGTTCATCAACATTTGATCGAAGAAAAAAATGTCGAGTAATTATTGTAGGTCAATATTTCATTAAAATATGTATTGCAATAAAACATCAGCTGAAGATCGAAATTACAAACTGGTAATAGAGGAAGGGCCTATCATAAGGACATCTTTTTTACAGATGCCATCTTGAAAATTCGTGGTTTTCAAGAAAAAAGTAGATACAGGTATAGTGGTCTTAACTTGGCCTCTTAACAAAACCCCAGATTTTTTACTAGTGTACTTTTTTTTCAACCAGTAATTAGATAATGCAGAGACATGTAAATCTAGCATATGTGTGTCTAGATAATGTAAGTAAATTTTCCATTATTAGACCCCTAGAATGTAAGTAAATTTTCCATTATTAGACCCCTAGAATAAGTTTACTGAATTTTATCTGGTACCAATAGACTAAAGGGACCTGTAACTGCTATAAAAGTTAACATAAAGTTTTATTTTCCGTCGTCCCATCTTTTGTTTTCACTTTTCACATTTGATAAATAAAAGTTATGGAAATTCTGAAAATATGTATTAAAAGAGGAACATTCTGTAAAATAATAAGATATAATTTATACTTTCCAGATCCTAATAATAGATTAGTTATGAAAGATAAAAAGAAGCTGGAGAATTAAGTGTAAAACACTTCAGCTGTCTAAATTTCTCGAATACTTGGGATAAATTTTAACCAGAGAATAGTTTGCTCAATCTGAATTATCATATACAAATGTAAGGACCTATACTTTATAATAACAAGAGACTCCCAGGAGCTGTATCACTCCCCTGACAGCCATCAGGGATTTTTCACCAGCATGGTCATCAGACACAATTTTGAAAGTAACAACCCTATGGATGATTCGGATCATGTTTGCTCAAAATGACCAAGTGTTTCAGAGAAGATTTTTAAATGTATTTTTTCATAAGTTAATATATAAAACTATTTTTTGCATTGATGGCCATGTTAGTTAGTGGGTGGGGTCATCAGATATACAATGTATTTTTGAAAGAGAAATGTCTATATCCCTGCTGCTAAAACAGGTACAAATTGGTCAAAGCAATTATTTAATAAGAATCTTGTTTAGTGAACATGGGTCATCTGACTCAATTCCAAGAGAACCAAAATACAATGTGTGACCATTTCGCCAACATTTAGTCCCATTTTAGAGAAAAACGTCATTATAAGTGTTTTATCCATAAGTTCTATTTATAGTTACACCGACAATATTGGTTGGTGGTGGGGTCATTGGATATAAGTTTGCAAGATGACCATTTTAGGTCAAGTGTGATCCAAATTGGCTACGTTAATTTTTAAATGTATTTTACCGTGGATTCCTATATATAAAAATATATTCCGAGGTGGTGGCCATCTTGGATTATGTCGGGTTCATCGGATACAATTTTGAAAGAGCATAATCCTAGGACTGTCTCTGCCAAAACAAGTACAGATATAATAATGATGGCCATCTTGGTTGGCGATCTGAGGTCATCAGTCTCAATTCTGAAACAGGACATCATATGACCATTCCACTAACATTTGGTCCCAAAAACCTTTGTAATTTCAGAGAAAATGGTCGTAATTTGTGTTTACTCCCTATGTTCTATTTATAGTAATGGTGGTTGTTGTGTTGGTTGGCGAGCGGGATCAGTGGATACAATGTTAGAACAATTCAGACCAAGTTTGGTCTAAATTGGCTGAGTGGTTTCAGATAAAAAGATTTTTTCTCTGTATCCCACATAAAACTGTGGTCTGTTGTGCGGTCATCTTGGATGTCGGCGGAGGTCATTGGATGTAATTCTAAAAGGGGATCATCTCAGAACTATCCCTGCCAAAATAAGTACAGTCTGATTATAATATAGATTTGGCTTATTTGAGAGTGGAGTTCCATACCCGTGCTGTCGCATACCTGAATGATTTACTGCCATATGTAGACGTTTTAGATCTGGGTACCTCAGATACGGTATTAATATACCTGAAATTATATGTATTATTTTTAAGAACTACCAAATCTTGCAGAAACAGCGGACTCTTTTTATTTATTATGTCGAAGCTCTCCAAGGCATTTGTGCGCATCCGGCGAGTTTTGAGAGACGGTAGTTTTGATTTTTCCAGTAACAGGTCATAAGAACTGTGATAGTCATCATAAATAAAACGGAGGGCACGTTCCTGAATTTTCTCAGTCGAATTTACTGGTATTCTGACGTCTAACACAACGGGATAATCAATTGAAAATATTGTTTCATTACGTAATGCTTGATACGTAATACAGCTTAATAAGAAATGAGCTGTCACATGTACAATTAAGCGAATCCACCAAGCTACATGTACATACGAACAGATGCCCTTTTAGGGAATTGGGGTCATTCGCAGCCTAGCATGTATGATTTTCCCAAATTCTTGTACCTACGTAGTAAAAATTTGGAATTTGACCTTTTGGCATTTGTATGCGTTTTTGAAAATATCAAGAGAAGTAGAATTTCTCGTGGTCTGATGTAATTTATTCCACAATTTAAGTTAACGGTAGAAAATACTTGATATATACAAGGGGATGACCATTTGATACACTGGGGTTGCCAGGAGGATTTTTTTTAATGTTATTTATTTTCTTTTATTTCATTTAATGCTTTCTCATTTTCTCTACTGTAGCATACACATTTATTTTCAGTATCACAAAAGCAGAGATACGTATTTTCATACTTTTGATACATGAATGAAGCTATTCAAGTTTTATTTGTTTATTCTTGAATAAACAACAAAGTCTGTAGTGTAATGGACAGGAAAATTCAGCGGCTTTGACCCTTGTATCTGAAGTCCCTGTCCATTGTTGTGATATTCCTTAAGTCCGTCATACAAATTTGCAATATTTTTTAAATAAAATCACTCAATCCTATCTAAGCAATGAACAATCTAGGCCCTCAAAACCCATCACAATTGTTAAAAATAATACTTTGTTCTGAGTCATAACAGTTGTGTGTGTATGAATAATTAAAGTATTTAATTTATATTAATTATGCATATCATGTATAGTACTTTATAGTATTTATCTGATCAGTTATTTTCAGTATCCTTTATTCTTATTATTGCACTTGATAACATCATCGTGTGTAATTGTAAAAGGTTTCAACTTGGTGTTTCGACCCTTATTTGGTTATAGCGGCGAATCTTATCAGTGCCCGGTCTCCGCTTTTTAACGCTGAATGTAAAATGTTGTAAAATACCGCTATAATAAATAAGAGTCGAAACACCAAGTTAAACCTTTTACAATTGCACATTATAATGTCACCTTGTGCATGAATTGATATAAATGACAGAGAACCAGCTGATCCGCATAATGCCTTTAGTCTATTGGTCTCATTGAAAAAGAACGATTTGGTGTTTTAACCCTTATACTTATCATAACAGCGTCTTAGGCCGTCGCGTTGGTGGGCAGGCTCATCGGAATCAGTTGTAGGAGATTGCCCTAAGTTTAGCCCAAATGGTTTCAGAGAAAAAGCTTGAAAAAGTTTCATACGACGACGGGCGCTTAATTTTCTTCTTATTTATCTTTTTTCTGTGTTAAAATCCATAATTTTGTGAAAATCTGATTATGTATTTTCTGTCATGCCTGTTACAACCAGAGACATATAATATTATATGTCTCTGTTACAACTAATGATTAAATAAAGTTTTAATATTAAGTGATATATTATAAGAATATTATATCAAAATTACATACAATGAAAGAGTAGGCCGAGTTTGTTAACTTTATTTCAGTATATGAATAATTATGGTCCGAGTCTGAAATGGGCCGAGTTTGTAATAGGTCGAGTCTGCGGTAGGCCGAATTTGCAATGGGCCGAAATCTCCAGTGACCGACGTAAGTGTTTGATAAAATCGTAACAATAAATCTTCTCTTTACTTTTATACATATTTTTTATAAATATATATATATATATATATGCCTGGTCTGTAAGTCTATTAGAAAAAAATTGGCAATGTACGACCGACTTTAGCGCGGGAAAATTAGAGTTATTTCCCCTTTTCAAATTCAAATAGAGGCGCGACTCAAACATGGCGGACGATTCAGAAAGTGAGTTGAGATGAAACAAATTTTAAATTTGGTTGTCCCAAATTACAATTGTTAAAACAGATGCTCTGTGGTCCCACAAAATTTCTTCATATCTAGAGCAAACCAATTTAGTATGAAAAATGGCACCCATTTGAATGAAAAACCGATTAGGCGAGCAAGAAAAGGAAAAATTCGATGCTCGTTTCTTCTACTGTAGAGTTCCTGCCTTTTTTAATTTATGAGCTCATTCTTTAATGAGCAAAGTTATATCACACCTGTCATAATGCATGCTTTTCTTCTAAATCACGTTAATCGAAATACTGCATTCTGCAGTGCATGATGCTTGACTAATAGTCCTGGGATTTCAGAAATGGAAACTGCCCTCCAGCAGTTGGACCAGAGCAACTGCTCTCCTTAGCTTCCAGTGCGATAACAACCGCGATCAGTTCCTGCACTGTGAAGATATGGATACAGAAAACTATATATTTGTTTGCAGTTTGCACATCAGCTAAAAAGTTTCACGTGAACTAAATCAGCAAATGAACAATAGAATTAAAGTAATGGTAAATGTATGACAAAGAAGCAAATACCTTTGTTTTTGAGAAAAAAAATTCAGAAGCAAAAATTGAACAATAAAGTTTCACATTTCTGTTTATGAATGACCCAAGGTCGATTAGAGCAAATGGCGTCGTGAACATTGTGACGTAAAGAAATCTGTGTTGTGTTATCAAAATGCACAAATTCGAAACTTGTCTATCCATCACACCTGTGTCCCTTCCTAGTACCAGTTTATTATTTACAGAACAATATATCTGCACCTAGCTAGCATTATCTGATGATACTAAATAAAGGAATGGTTATTGTATGGCAAAGAATGCAATACTTCCAATACATGTAGTTGATGCAAACTTGTCAAGTGACCCTTTTTTGTGGGAAACACCAGAGAATTTTGTTGCTAACCTTGGAAATTTTAGTCGCCCATCGGGTCAAGGGAATCTGCAGTGTGACCCGTTATACTTGTATTTTCATTGGCCATTATCCATCATTGTATACATTAGTCCATTGGTGTTTTCTGTGTTTTTCATTCAATAACAAGATTATTAAAACAGACAAATGGAGTTTGTAATTGTAAATACATGTAAGTTTCAAGAATTACATGTACAATGTAAGGCGACAATTGTCATTAGGAAACAATATTATGGAGAAAGAGGTCAAACACTGCAATTAAGATGAAAAATATGCTTATATCAGAAATGGGAGTAGAAATTTCAGTTGGTGAAGGCACATGATTATGGGGAACATGATGCTGTGTGTTCCTTGTGTAATGTACACAACATTAGACATGTTGAGGCAGGTGCAAGGAGTGATCTTGTCAGATATACTTAAGCAATCACTCATGGAAATTGGCCATTATTGAATATAATAAAAGTGTTTTTTGAACAGATGAATTTTAAGTGATTTTTCAACTGAATTTAAACAGTTATGTTTTAACACTTGATGCAATATTAAAACGTGCATTGCATCACAGTGTTCTCCCCAGGCCTTTAAAGCACCGTGGACCCGCAGTGGTATCAAAGCTCCTGCGGTGCTATAATTTTAGCCTGCGGTTCTATAATATTTCCCACAAACAAAACTTGCGCAATCACGTTTATTTGTACGGCTTACAACCGCATTTATGACCTAGTTTACCTGTGTTAAAAACAAACGTCAACATAAAGTAGGTGTCACCAAATCAACTATTTAGCAGTGACTGTTGGTATAATAATGTTTAAGAAGATTGAAATGATTTTATTTTCCAAAAAAATTAGATAGAAACTGTCCATTTATTTTACACTTGTTGATCGGCTATGTTCTATATTTATCAGACTGTTCTAGTGACGTAACAGGATTCCCTTCATTTCGAGAAGTCTGCTTACCGGGCTTTACCTGATAAATACACCAATACGCACAAGACGTCTTGAAAAAAGATGTTTATTTTTGGAAAAAATCATCCGTAGTGGACACATTCAATAGATCGGAAAAATCCTCTTGTCGTAGAAAGTAAAATTACCAAATTCGCTGATTTTCGGTTATTTTAAGACTGTGTTGAGAATTTTGAACGTTTTAAAGAGTATCAGTCATATATTCTGTAATTTAAAAGACTGTGTTAAGAATTTTGAGCGCTTCGAAGTGTATCAGTCGTGTTTTGATGGTTTATTTTTTATCATGCGATCAAAATTTCTTACAAAGACAGGATTTTTAAAGACAACTGTCTTTCTAGGCGCCGCCTGGGAACATTTTGACAGATAGATTTTGCTGTCTTGCTGGCTA
>JAOXYJ010061852.1:0-11882 GCA_028566555.1 Lithophaga nigra
GCACCTAGGTTTATCAAACTTGGTATGTGGATGCACCATCATGAGAAGGCAATGTGTCATGTACCAAAATTCATTCAATCTGACCTTGACTTTGACACGTTTGACTTCTATGATAGTAAAACCTTATCCACTTCATGTCCAATCATTCCTTTTGTACCATAGCACCTAGGTTTATCAAACTTGGTATGTGGATGCACCATCATGAGAAGGCAATGTGTCATGTACCAAAATTCATTCAATCTGACCTTGACTTTGACCAATAAGATAGTAAAAGCTTGTCCATCTTGTGTCTGGAGTAAACTTTTATACGGTAGCACCTTTGATCTCAAAATGAATGTTAAGCTGACCTAAGCATAGACTTCCTAAGTGTAGACTTTTGCAGTTGATACCAGTAAAACGGTCAGAAGAATATTATTGGAATAACAAACTGAATGTGAATTAAATTTGAAGTAAGTATCACAATACAACAGATTTTTATGTTAATAGATGTAATGTATATACTTACCATTTATCATTTTCCTGTGCTTATACATAATAATCCTGTCTTGCTGGTTTTTTTTTCATTTTTTTATATATAACTTTAGTATAATCTGAGTGTTTGCTTTCTTGCAATCTTATTTTAATCATCACTTCCTTTAGTCTGCATGTCTATATGGTGTGAAGCAGACGAGCTGGAGAACATGCATGTTTCAGCCAAATACATTAATTATTGTTTTTGTATGTTCATAGCTTATTTGCTTTATATATAATCACATTTTAACCACTTCTGCCTCTGAGATTGCTGAATTTATTTATCAGTTTAGATATATTATATTGATGACTCTTACATCATTATCTAATTACTCATCAGCAGTTAACTAAATAGTTGATGAGGCAAGTGGACTAAAGTCTGGTTATGCATGACCTGTCTGCATTATGCATCATCAGGGCTACATTTGTATAATGTGGATCCGCCAAGTGGTCACACTGGTAACAGTCCCATTGCTTGTGTAGCCTTAGTAGCACAATTCTTATCATTTTTGCACATAATTTGGCTTCATCATATATGCAATAGCACTATCATTTACTTAACTAACATAACTCTATGCATTATGTAAAAATGTGTGTTAACAACAATGGGCTGGCTGAAAGGTCATGATTCTTTAAACATTATGCAGAAATTAGTATGCTATTTATCTCATATTTTATGATTATTTTCAGAATTATATCCAAGCAGACAGTTTACTGTCATATGCAGAAGAAGACACTTTTATTAAATTTTTTGTAGACTCGATCCAGAGCACATCTTCCAACATCCATTCCTGATATTGATGCACTCTTTACTATATCATTTTGGGTTCACACCAGAGTGTGAAATGCAACATTCCTATATTACTGCATTTGGAAAATAGTGTTAGTCTCTTTTGAAATATTTAATTGCAGTCAACATGTTTCAAATGTAATACATGAATATTACATGCACAGTATGAAACAAAATAAACAATATTGAGAATTTCCATCATTTGATATCCTTGATTGATGGTTACCTTTAATGGCTTTGTCAAATCTTATCTATTTTCATATGCAGTAATGTAAGAGGAACTTATTTGTTTAGTTTGTCTATACAAAGTGCATGACTATACTTGATCCCCAATATAGATACATGGTTACATCCAGGGTAATATTTCAAATGGCTAGATTCATGTTATCTTGTATGCAGATGTTTCTGATCGCTCAACAAGTGATAGGCACTTTTGACTAGATTTCATGGTCCACTAACTTGGTCTTAGGTTTATTGCAAATATGAAAAACAGGATCATGTAATCATGCATGCAGATGTGCTTGAGGGAAGAGGCAATCATCCAACAAGACTTACCATACGTAACTATGACTTACTGACTTTATAGTTTTATCTTCAACCTCATTTCTCGTTTACTATTGGAGGTCTTGCATGCAAATTTTCGGAAAGAGGCAAGTATCCAGCACCAATTTGGTTACTGTGACCTAGATTTCATGGTCCACTGACTTTGGTTAAAGTTATATATCCAACCTCATTTCTCAAGTAGTATAAGAGATAAGATCATATATTCTTGCACACAAATATTTCTCAGGAAGGAGGCAACACATATTAGGTCACTGTGACCTAGCTTTTATGGCACTGAGAAGGGTTAAAGTTTTATGTCCAACCTCATTTCTCAGGTTCTATAATAGATCAGGTGATTTAATCTTGCATGCAGATGTGTCTGAGGAAGGAGACAAGTATCCATCATGAATTAGATCACATTGACAAAAGATCTGGTTCACTGACTTGGTTAAAGTTTATGTCTAAGATCATTAATAATGTACCATAAGAGATAGGCTAATGTAATCTTGCAAGGAGAGAGGAAGATTGTGTGCAGCAAAAACAAAAGTCTATGACTTCAGTCTGTATGACTGTGATTTGTCAGTAAGGGAGATAAGATTAACTTTGTAATCATTGATTAAATGTGTTTTTATATGTTTGATGTAACATCAGGAAAACATCAGACGAATTATATTTTTAAAATATATGAAATGACCTTCATTTTCTGACTTAATGCAGCAATTGGTTATGCCTGGTCTTACATTTTGCATATAGAAACTTCTTAAAATAGCCTTACAAACTGTGTCTACAGTAAAGTAATTTACAGATAGTGATGGCATCCCCTGCAAAGCAAGTGAAACCAGATTTGTCAAGTCTTCTGAATGAAGGTGTAAATGAAATGGATTTACAGTTGAAGGCCGCATGTTATGATATCACAAAAGGAGATCAGGACAATGCTGTCAAAACTGTTGAACGTGTACGCAGGCTATTAAAAGTATTGAAAGGGAAGTCCAAATTGATCATAGACTCAGCACAGAATGATTTAGAGAAATCAAACCAGAAGATCAATGGATTGTTGTCTAGAGAAAAGCGTTTGGTAAAAGAAAACACCAACCTGCAGGAAAAGATTAAAAAGTTAACCAACCAGCTACAAGATTACACTGATGAATTAGAGGACCTTGATACCTCTATTGCCATGTCAGAAATCAGTGAAACAGACTTCAAAATGACCTCCACACCACTTTCCCCTCAGCCATCTACTTCTCAGCAGACCAAACGTGAAGAGCAACAAACCTAACCTTGGCTCCCCTTTGATGTCAATTTTAAATGAGGATACTAAGAGCACAATTC
Organism: Lithophaga nigra; assembly: GCA_028566555.1. Lineage (NCBI taxonomy): Eukaryota > Metazoa > Mollusca > Bivalvia > Mytilida > Mytilidae > Lithophaga > Lithophaga nigra. The sequence goes on from JAOXYJ010061852.1 coordinate 3,173, forward strand.
CTGCACAGAACACCAAGTCTGATGATTGAGTTTTGATGTTGAAATGGACACATGATAAACATTTATCACTTGTGGGCACTATATAAACATTTGAAAATTTGTTTCTATCTACTCTTATAAGATCATTCAGAGTTTTTTTTAATATTATGCCAGGATTAGGCTGTACTACTTGTATGCTGTATTATTTGCATTATTATTGATTTGTATACAGTATTGTATTTTTTTCCAGATACTGAGAACATTTTAGTTCCATTGTAAAGATGTATACATTGTAATGCTATTTGATTTAAACTGCAGATTTTCTTTGAAATGATTTTTCAAATGATAAATGTAAAACTTATTTACTGAAGCCTTAAATATGATGTAAAGAATTTGAAAAAAAAATAAAAATGATATTTATTTTCAAAGATAAAAATGTCAGTTAAAGTTTTGTTAACTGTAACCATATACAAATGTACTTGTAACTCATTTTAAAGTAAGGATCAGTGAGCAAAGACTTTCTGCAGTCTTGGTTATTGTATTTCTGTTATTAAAAATAAAAAAAAATTTCAGGTTGAGTGATGGATCGAAGAAAGAAAGAATCTGAAAGGGCCAGGAAGAGGCTAAATAGAGCCACTACAGTACAGGTTAGTAGATTACAGTCATGTTATTGTAACTTCAGTCATGATACACAATGTTTGTTGGTCAAAATCTATGAAATTATTTTTTAAGTGATTTTACATAGGTTTCATCATCAGGAAATCTTTTTCAAACATAGTTTCTAAAGAAAGTTCTGTAGTCATTTCAATAAAAATACATGTATGCAAAGAACTGTATATAATCTAACACTGGTGAAAGTACAAGACCAGAAAATCTCAAACACCTGAGGGTAAGATTTCCCTTCCTCCAACGAGGCTTGCCAAGTTGGAGACATCGGATGTCTGAGATTTTCCAGTTTTGTACTTTCAACGGTGTTTGATTCTGTTTTTACCCCAAACGCTCGAAACAAAAACCAAAAAAAACACCCAAAATGAGTTGCAAGCAATAGTTACTTCCTCTTTTGGGACGTCATAATATATGAAGCATGCGTCCGGTTTCATTGAATTATTACAATTCTAATGAGTTTAAAGGTTCTTTTGAACTGGAAAAGCATTTCAGTGTAAATTTTATACTTAATTCATAATTCTCGTGAAGAATGAACAACTTTTTTTCAAGCATACTATGTAAAAAGCTTGAGAAGACAGTTTGGTGGTAAAGGACACCTGACTATTTGATATCTCACAAGTGGGTGAGATCAGAAAAGCTTACAATAGGATCCTGTCACAAAAGTGAGAAAAATTCGACCAGCAAGGTTTACATTATGCAGAAGTTACAAAACCAGTTGTAAAGATGTAGTATAATGACATATTGGCCACTTTGAAGATAAAAGATTACAATACATGTACATCCAATGACAGTGATACCTATTCCAATTTGTTTCGTATACATGTATATAGGAGTTCAGTTTATGTTTCACTGTATTCGTGCTGTCTTATGTACATCTATCATTTATCTCACATTTAAAAACTACATTATATGTCATTAACAATTCCCATGAAAATAATAATAAAATGGCCGGATGATTGTTGTTTAACACCAAGTGGACAATTTTCTGCTATATTATCATGAGAACAAGCTGCATTTGATAACATATGAAATAGATCCTTTCTCCTATCACAGTGCTCGTCCTGAATATGCATGAAATATTGGCCACATGGATGTCAAACAACCATCAGTCAATCAATCAATCCTTTAACAGTGGCAGGTTGAGTTCAATTTCTGTGGCATAAAACATTGACGCAACAATCTGAAAGACGACATATGACTCACCACACAATTCACAATGTAATCTACCTGAAATTTATGATAAAAGAGTACAAGTCACATTCTTGAATATTAACTTTGATATCATTTTTCTTATCTTGCTAAGTTTTGTAATCATTTTTCTTCAGACCAGGTTGGAGCATATGTTTGCTCTATTTATTATAATCAAACTAACAAACTTCTAAGGTCTCATTTCGATACATGTATAATTCTTTTGATATTTTACTTTTCTTGTACATAGTAAAGTTTTGTTTATTTAATGTATTACAGGATTGTAAGAGAAACATACAAGAAGTTAAAGATGAATCTAACTCTGCAGGAACACTGCTGGATAGATACTTTACTGACCAAATGGCAAAACAAACACAGTTGTCTGAATCTGCAATCAAAATAGAAAACAAAACAGAATGTACAAACAAAAGAAAAAGGATTGACAGCTCAGCAGACAAAAGAGAGTCGGAAAAATTAAGGAAAAAGAGACAAAGAATGAATCCAGAATTTAGGGCTAGAGAGCGTGAAAATGAAAGGATAGCAAAAAGTAAGCACAGGAAAGTAGAAACATTAAGAAAATGTGAACAAGAAGACAATACAAAACGTAAACGAAAAGCAAGAATGAAAAAGGAAGTGCGAAAACAAGAACAATCAAGTGATACAAGAAGAAGACAATTGAAACGACAACATAAGGAAGTTCGTGTGAAAGAACAAAAACAGGATTCTGCTCGGAGAAATATAAAACGGAAAGACGAGGAAATTCGCATGAAAGAACAAAACCAGGATTCTGCTCGGAGAAATATAAAACGGAAAGATGAGGAAGTTCGTATGAAAGAACAAAAACAGGATACCGCTCGTAGAAAGATAAAACGAAAAGATGAGAAAATTCATGACCAAGAACAGCAATACAATACTGCACTAAGAAGTGTGAAACGTAAAGACAAAGAAGTTCGCATGAAAGAACAAAAACAGGATTCTGCTCGGAGAAATATAAAACGGAAGGATCAGGAAGTTCGTATGAAAGAACAAAAACAGGATACCGCTCGTAGAAAGATAAAACGAAAAGATGAGAAAATTCATAACCAAGAACAGCAATACAATACTGCACTAAGACAGTTGAAACGTAAAGACAATGAAACTCGTAAGCATGAACAAAAGTGTGACACACTGAGAAGAGGGGTGAAAAGGAAACAAATATCTGTACAGGAACGTGAAAAGGAACAAAATAAAAGATCCAAAAGACAAAAGAGGTTACAAAAACTGTCAACAATAGAAAAGGCAATTGAACAGTTTAAAGTTGAAATTCAAGATGGCCCATGTTATATATGCACATCATGTCATATGTTGCTTTACAAACGATCTGTCCACCACTTTAAACCTGAAAATTTCACCGACTTGGATGATGATCTCATATCTAAATGTAGAACATTTAAGAAGTCATATGATAAGTGTGAGTACATATGCACTACTTGCAGAAATGCATTGAAAAAGGGACGTATGCCAGACATTTCTATAGCTAATGGATTACAACTCGATGAAGTTCCACAACAGCTACAACAGTTGAATGCATTAGAGGTTGTTTTCACCTGTAGACGAATACCATTTATGAAAATTTTAGCTCTTCCTAGAGGGAAACAAAAATCAGTCCATGGTTGTGTTGTCAATATTCCAATCGAACCTGAAGAAGCATTGTCTGTTTTACCAAGAGTGCCATCCTCCGATGCTTTCATTACAGTTAAATTAAAGCGAAAACTACAGTACCGAGGACATGTATTTATTCAGAATATAAGACCACAGAAGATAATGGATGCACTTTACACACTCAAATTTGACTTGCAAAATCCATTATACAAGGATGTAGTATTAAATGACAATTGGGAAAGTGACAGCTTAGAATCAGAAGAAAACTTATGGACAAGTCTTACAGGCAACAGTCTCAATGAGGAAGCAGTCATGTCTGATCAAGAGAGTGATGATCAGTCTGAAGAAGTAGAAGATGAAAGGACCCGGTTGAGTGGCATTCCTTTTGACTCATGCATACAACCAAAGGACTTATCTACAGACAGCAATCTTATACTTAGTTATGCTCCAGGTGAAAATAAGAAACCAAAGAGTTTTATGGATGATGAGCACTCTGAAGAACTGAGTTTCCCCCAACTGTTTCCAAGTGGAAAATTTGGTTTCTCCATGAAACGTGTAAGAAAACTCTCACTGAAAAAGTACTTCCAATGCAGAGTTTTGAACTGTGACAATCGTTTTGCAAAGAATATTGAATATCTGTTTTATGCACAGTACAGGTGTGAGGCAAAAGAACTCCATGACAGCTTGAGTGTTGCCCTAAGGAAAGGAAAGGAAAAGGAACTGACAGCTGGAGAATTAAAAGGAAGTTTATCTGAATTCATCAGGAATGACCTTGGAGTCCACTTTATGCAGAAAGTTCGGGGATCACCTATGTACTTTAACAAACTTTTCTATGATCTTTTGGGCATGATAAGACACCTAGGACCAAGCACCTGGTTCATTACACTTTCTGCAGCGGATCTTAAATGGACTGACACACTGAGTACAATAGCTAGGCAGCAAGGTGTTAATCTGTCTGCTGAGGATGTACAGAACCTGTCATGGGAGGATCGCACATCATATCTAAAATCTAATCCTGTAACAGCTGCAAGGCACTTTGACAACAGAGTACAGATGTTCATTAAGTATATTTTGAAAAATAACAGCATAAGTCCACTGGGTGAGATTACAGACTACAAATACAGGATAGAATTTCAACTGAGGGGATCCCCCCATGTACATATGTTGGCCTGGGTCAAAAATGCTCCGTTCATTGAAAACAACTCTACAGAGGAAGTTGAAAAGTTTATAGACAACAATGTCACATGTCAGATACCTGAGGATGATGCCAATCTCTTAGACCTAATCAAGCTTGTACAAAAACACACACACTCCGTTTCTTGTCGGAAGCATGGACAATCCTGTAGGTTCCAGTTTCCTCGTCTTCCTGTTAAACGAACTCTTGTGTTTAAGCCATTAGAGACACCACCATCAAAACAAATGCAAGAAATGTATTCTTCAGTACTTTCTTCTGTACATGAACAGCTTGAAAATGTGGATGATGAAATTTCTGTAGATGAACTACTCCAGAAGGCAAATGTTCCTGAGGATTTATATATTCAAGCTCTACATTGGTTAAAAACAAAAAATGGACAACCAGCCATTCTTCTAAAACGCAGACCACAAGAAGTCAATATTAATAATTATAACACTGTTTTAATGAAGGCATGGGAAGCCAATTTGGATGTTCAGTACGTGACAAATGTCTACTCTTGTGTTATGTACCTAGCGTCATACATCTCAAAACCTGAAAAGACACTTGGGGATGTGCTTAAAGCTGTAAGTACTGCATCACAACACCTGGGTACTAAGTCATCTATGAGAAAAGTTGCGCACAAGTTTTTGACGCACCGTGAAGTAAGTGCCCAGGAAGCAGTTTATCGCTTGCTGTCCCTTCCTCTTACACAGGGCTCACGACAAGTAATTTTTTTAGACACTGACTTGAAAGAAAATCGTACAAGACTTTTTAAACCTTTGAAAGTTATACAAAACCTTGATGATGATGACCCAAATGTGTATGTAACAGGAATGCACAATAGATATGCAGCCAGACCACATAAACTGGAAGACATGTGCTTCATGGAGTTTGCTTCAGTATATAAGGTTGCAACACAATCAACTGCAAGAGAGATGAGTGAAGTCACTACATGTGAGGAGCACATGTCAACATCGGAAAAACGTATCACATTGAAGGATGGAATGGGACGCATGTTACATCGACAAGTACCAGCCATTGTCCGGTATCACCAATGGTCTCCTCAAAAACAACCAGATAAATATTACCATGCTCAGCTACTGTTATACTTCCCATGGCGAAAAGAAATAGAGGATCTGTGTGAAAATGATTTGTCATACAAGGAAACATACATCTCCAGATTAGATGTCATTCAAACAAACAGATCATGTTATGAACATTTCACAGATGAGATAGATGAAGCATTAAACAACATAGAAGAGTTTGGTTTTCCTGAGGAATCTTGGGACACAGTAGCTGCGCAGACTCAGCAGGCAATGGAAGAAGAACATACTGAAGGGCCTCAGGAAGAAACTAGTCCCATGAGTGCTTTTGAAGGTTCTGTGTCTACTGAGAGAGCTGCAAGTGCTGAACTTGGCATCCCATCATTTACATACGAATTGTCATCTGAGGCACTCACTAACCATGAATGGATTGATCTAGTATTATCACTGAACATGAAGCAATATGAGCTCCACCAATTTGTCGTTAATTGGGCAACACAAATGACATTGACACACATAAATAAAAAGCCAGATCCTTTCTATGTATTCTTAACAGGAGGAGCAGGAGTTGGCAAGAGCCACTTAGTGCGTACTTTAGTACAAACTGTCAACAGACTCTTCTCTGTAAACAACCAGGCAGATCAGACACATGTATTGGTTAGCGCACCTACAGGAGCTGCTGCTTTCAATATTAGAGGATATACATGTCATGCTGCTTTCCTCCTACCACTACATAACAGGAAGTCTGATGACTACATACCCTTGTCAACACAGAAATCAGTAGCATTAAAGGAAACCTTCAGCAACATCAAGCTAATAGTTATAGATGAGATATCAATGTTGGGTGCTGATTCATTACTGACAATACACAGACGATTATGTGAAGTAACTGGTTGTAATGAACCATTTGGTGGTATTTCAATTCTTGCAGTAGGCGACCTCATGCAGCTACCTCCAGTAGGCCAGACAGCAGTATTTTCTTTGCCAAGTGATGAAATGTCAGCCATTTATGGGTCATTGTGGCAAACACATTTTCAAATACTTGAACTCACAGAAGTACAAAGACAGAAAAATGACCAGATGTTTGCCAATATGTTGAATCGGATCAGAATTGGACAACAAACAGAAGAAGACATAACAACACTGAAATGTAGACAAATAGATAACTCATCACCAAACTACCCAAAGGAGAGTACTCACATCTTTGCTCTTAATGTAGACGTACATGATCACAATGATTCTATGCGTAAAACCCTAGTTGGTCCATGCTTCACATTCAAAGCAAAAGATTCCAAGAAAGATGAGCAAACCCTGAGAATAGACAATGTTTCTTTTAAAGACATGTCTGGTGGATTACCATCAGAAATTAAACTTGGTTGTGGAGCCAAAGTCATGATGACAAAGAATATGGATGTTGCAGATGGGTTAGTAAATGGAGCAGTGGGAGTTGTTACAGGATTTATACCTCAGCCACCATCTGATATTGACCCAGCTGTTCCGTTCTCACCTAGATTCATTCTTGTCAAATTTGATGATCCTCGTGTTGGCAAAAATAGAAGAGAAACCTACAAAAGTATTCTAACAGACAACAACTCTACTCCAATACCACAGGTGGAAACACCAGTACGTATTGGTAATTCATCAAAGGTCACCGGTAAACGAACACAATACCCATTAATTCTTGCTTGGGCTGTGACAATGCATAAGGAGCAAGGGAAAACAGAAGACACACTAGTCATCTCATGTAAGGGATCTTTCAGTAAGGGCCAGTTTTACACAGCAGTTAGCAGAACAAAAACTCTCAATGGTTTGTACATACTTGGAAACTTCATTGCTTCTAAAATTAAAGTCAATGAGAACTCTATAAACGAAATTAAAAGAATGAAAAAGCAGTCACCATTTGTAGCTAAGACACCACTTGCAGTAGTACAAGACTTTCAATGTTTCTTCAAGTTCAGCATCCTGAACATCAATTCTCTCCTTCCACATGTAAATTGCCTGATAAAAGATCATATCGTTGAGATGTCTCACCTTACATGCCTTGTAGAGACTTGGCTTCTGCCCAAAGATGACCATCCAGATTTCCCATCCTACAACAGTATGCGTTGTGACCGCCACAACAAAGATTCACAGAATGCAAAAAGGGGAGGAGGTACTCTAATGTACATTCACCACAGCCTTTATATTGTTCAACAAAGACGAATTCAAAATGTTGACATTGAATATCAGTTTGTTATCATCTCTCCGAAAGCAGATGTAAGTGTAAGACTGGTCATTATTTTGTTATACAACAACCCAAGGACACCAGCATTAAAATTCCTGCAAAACTTAGAGAGACTGATCCATTCTGTACCTGATGGATGTCCATGCATTATAACTGGTGATTTTAACATAGATTTGCTGAAGAATAACAAATACACAGACAATTTAAAATCTTTAATGCAGTATCATCACTTCCAACAAATAGTATCATCACCTACACACAGACGTGGTGGACTCCTTGATCACTTCTATGTTAATATTTCACCAGATGACATCATCCAGAGTACAGTTCCAGTATATTATAGTGATCATTTCCTGATAGTGGCAGCAGTTCCTATGACATGTATGAAGAAATAATTACAGGCAAGTCAAAAAATCCTGTATGATTAAGTTGTTAAAATTTCTTATGCCAGTTTCAGTCAGTTTGCCTATACCATATATTGGGTTATTTTTGTATCAGCTTTTCTTCATGATTTTGGTATAAAATGGGGCAGTGATTTTTTCACTGGTTTTATAATCCGCGTTTCAGCATTATGTCGTATGCAGTTAAATCGGGCAGTGAAATTTTAGTGGGACTAGATTTCAAGCTTAAAATTGGCTGCAAGTATAGCGAAAATTAGACAGGTGAAAAATCCCCGATGTATGGTATATTGCTAAAGAAGCATAGCAGTATAAATGTTCTTGTGTATCATTTCTGCAGTTAGTCTTAAAAGAACACAAGGACAATTAAGAGCTATGCTTCAACAGCTATCTTGAA
>JAOXYJ010062069.1:0-19061 GCA_028566555.1 Lithophaga nigra
CTAATACACAATGCATGGATTGAGAATGTACAGATTTTTGCTCTTCAATGATTTCCGCATATTCCGTTGCCCAACCTGTTCTAACTACACTAAATTCTGCATATATTTAAAAAAAATCTTTAAAAAGGACTCATGGATATTTAATGTTCATCAATGACAAGTGAGAGACGCAGTCACCGCCTTCACCCTATCTCAAATAAATTCATGAAAAATGTACGAAATAGGTATTCTTACCTTTATGGGTCCTTCATGGGACAAATGTAAATCCGAATATTCGTGAATATTTTCTTTCAGGATCGTAAAATAGTAAGTAGAACTGCACAGACATGTTCAAAGTTGCAACGCCATTTTTAATAATGAATGAAACGTGGCGTCACACTTACGTTTTATACTGCCGAATTGCTACGGCATGCACTGAAGAACAAAAAAGTGCTGGTTTTTAAAGTTTTTGAAACGAGAGGAAGCTTCACATCAATATATCATCGAACGGCGACAGCGATAAATAAATTATTTTAAGCATAATAACAATAAATCAATTATTAATGTTTTTTAAAACTGGAGGACGTTTCTCAGTCATCTCTCATCTCAGGGCTGGGCCCTTCGATGACAGATGACTGAGAAATGTCCTCTCGTTTAAAAAAAAAACATTAATAATATATATGTATCAGCACAAACGTGGTTGACCATGAGCGATAGATCAGTGAGAATGGACAATACGTCAATAATACCAAACCATGAAACATTCTGAACCTAAAACTTTTACGTAAGCAAAGATGGATGGTTGTGGTATTTATCGCCACTTTCAGAGATAAAAGCAGAGAAAAGATTAGAAATAACAACCTGTGATTTAGTGCGCAATATGCGCATATCGACAAACAATGTCTCATCAGCTGTGCTCGAGACTTAAATTGTGGAAAACATAACATCGAAAAGGTTGTATAGCAGAAATACAAGTTAAATCCCAAAACCAGCTATGGATAGAGCTATGCACGAGGGAGATACTCCTTAGTTTCCCAATATTTTATACATTCACTTAACATAAATTTAAAATTACATGTATCCGACTTTATCATTCTCAACAGATGGTATCCTCGACCACAGCAGTTTTAGGGTAGTAGTAATAACTCAGTGATCTTGACCACTCGGTCATTCAGGCTCCTTAACCTTAATGAAAGATAAGAATTATATGGTAAGATAGTAAAAGCAACCGTATACCTAAGTTCTGTTTGAGTATTAAAGTTTTTCTTGATACTACTCAGTGCGCTGTCGGAAGCTAGACACTTATGTATCGTGTGAGAAAACTGCAGGTTGTTATGGCTGATAATATACCTAAATCTAGTATGATATTTATTTCAGTCTATCATATAAATTTCATATTTATCCATGTTTGGGGGTAATACTTTACTTCATACCAATTCCAATTTATTCTGTACAAGGTGAATCGACAGAGATATCCAAATGGACAACAGAAAACAATCTGAAATTGGTAACAGACAAATGGACAACATTAAAGTATACTACCAAAGAACAAACAACTACCTACCGTTCAATGATACTGACCAAGATTGCTGAGGTATCAACTACAAGTAATGTTAATAACGATCACACTACAGATGTCTTTGTATCCACCGGTATGTCAAATTGCACTGTCACTTTAGTAGATTTAACGTGCAATTTAAATGTTCCAATGAAGTATTACCCAGCATAAAATGATATTTGTTCATTAATTGAGGAGCAATATTGTAATGTGGGAGTGAATACTGTTTAACACTCACCGATTTCCAACTAGATGTATTGATTAATTAAATTAATGATATTTTTATACCACTGTCAGCAATTTTGTAGCTAGGTTTAACATGCAATTTAAATGTTCAATGAAGTATTACCCAGCATAAAATGATATTTGTTCATTAATTTACGAGCAATACTGTAATGTGGGAGTGAATACTGTTTAACACTCACCGATTTGCAGCTAGCTGTATTAATTAATTAAATTAATATTTTTACGCCACTGTAAGCAATTTTGTAGCTATATTGTGGCGTCCAGTTTTAATATGCAATAAAAAGTTGGAGCACCCGGTGAGAAACACCGACCTTCGGCAGAAAAATGTGCCATCCTTGTCAATTTAGCTTAAATCAAACGTACCTCGACTCGAACAAGGCTTAAACTCGCAACGCCTGTGTTGACACATCGACGACTTAAAAGATAAACCAGTAGATACAAACCAGAGGTCATAACTCAACGATTCATGAATCAAATGGCAAATCCGAATTCAAACTACATGAACTCCTAAAATAGAGAGATCATGTGCGTCGACAGGTCAAGCATCTCCTGCTATGCTAGCACCAACTGTCGTGCGATTTTCTGTCAAGTCCAGTAATAGTCAGAGCCGAGTATAACCTGAAATGTAGGACTCAGTTGTTCTATCTATGACAAAGATATCATCACTTAGCTGCAACATGGGCACATTGAAGTACTCTACCACTTTGTGGTGACGCACATAAAATTTATTGATGCACGATTTTAATCTGGTTGTCTTCCATCCCTGCAGAAGCAATTTTTCTGTCAACAGTTTACCCCTGTTCAAAAAGTGCTGTACTGCATGAACAAGCTCCATTTGTGATACAACTACGCCGTACGCAAGTACATCCGATATATTGCTACTTAAAAAAGGGAAATTTACCATAAGGAAAATGAAGTTGACTCTTCTGTCATATATTTTGGGTTGTAGGGTTGTCCATTTTGTCAATATACGTATGATAGATATCATTAACTACCAAGACCACTCGTCCACCGAGACCCCCAGCTACATGTACATCATTGTTAAACAATATTTGTAAGCCACATATTAATAAACCGAATTGATGGGGTTTTTTTATCTATAGTATTACACTTTTGAAAAACTTATCTCCAGTAAATGTTTATAGTTGAAGTTGGTCAATTAAATTTATGTGAAACTCCAATTTATTGGAAAATATGAAGTGTTTGTCATAAAATCTAAAATTAAAACGAATGATAATGAATCCACAGAGTTCCTGAATCAGAAAATTAAACAGATCATATATGCTACAACACATAAATCAGTTGAAAGAAAAATAAAAAAAATATCGTGAAGGAAATAGGCAAATGGTGAAAGAATTAACATACTTTTTTATTCCAAGGAGTTCTCCATCAAAGATTGCTTGATATCAGCCATGTTGTTTCAAGCCACAAATCACCTTTTTGCGTAGAGCCAACAAAATAGAATACTTTTAAATTTAACAATGATCATGCTGCTGCAAAGATGATTTTATTCAAAACAAACAACTCTGAATTTTTGTTTATGCATCTAGTATTTGTGCCATGTTTTCAGTTTTTATTACTAGATAATGTAATTTTTGTTGTTTCCTATCATGCTTAACATTTGTGCTATATTCGTTTATATCTTAAATGTGTAATTTTATATATTAATCTGGTATATAGATTAAGAATTTCGATACAAAGCAAAGACTAAAATTTTTCATGTACCCTCAGGGTCGACGAAAATACCATCTAGGACTTAGTAATCTAGGCATCAAATGGAGACTTGTCTGGTGACAACTTGTTTTTAATATCTTTATGTATTCGATAAGCATTCAGTTTATTATGATTGTCTCGGCACAGTTTACTGGGGAAGGGTCAGAAAATGTCTAGAACTAGAAGTTTAAATTAGAATAATGATCCCATGTACGTATTAAATGGCAATTTTCTGGAAAACGTTTAAACAATGGTAGGAATAAAATATAGTGCCCAACTATACATCTACTATATAATGTGGTATAGTTTATGAATTTCCATGCAAAAATGGTTACAAATAAGTGAAATAAATAATCACAATATACATTACATCACGCTCTCACAGGAGGAGTAGAAAGCGTAGACTCGGCGAATCCAAATAAAATGTTGTAGAATATATATCTTACAGTGGAAATGATGCTGATTCAGTTGTGCTTTGTTGCGACAGAAATAACGTTCTTGCGAAAATCGTTCTCGTTCTAATTCATGTTTGGATACTGAAACTGCAGGCTTCCTGGCGTTAAAATTAAATTAAAAAAATGAACATTGTTTTGAAATTTGGAATTCGAGCGACACTAACATCACTGTAAAATAGATCTATTTGAAAGAGCTTGCATTGTCAGCTTTAACTGCTAAATTCTTTGAAATTTTACAGCGCATATATAAATATGTAACGTCACCGGCTGAATATGTTTCTTTTACCACATTCTCGACCAGTCACGATATCTAGGCGTACGGAAGTAGAATTAGTACCAGGATTGCTGACGATTTTTAATATCGAATGTTTTGAGTAAGCTACAGTTAACCTGGCAATATTAATGTAGGGTGTTTACACAGTTTGCAAAAGAGATACACTTTATGTACAAAACGGCGTCGACTTGATGCGATTCATTAACCTGTGACATCATAACCGAATAAGTCATAGTAAACTTGACGAAATTTGTGAATTTCAATTCTTTAATCTTTCCCATCCGATGTTGATATGAGAGTAGCTCTCTGCTAGCGAACAAAAGGTTTGTGTAAAAACATATTCTGACAGAGCTCCAAACTTACATGTAGAAGCACTCTTTCAAAATAACACAGAGCAGGTTATAATAAAAATACCATTTTTAATTTTTTTAGAAGTAACCGAAAATGGACTTCACCCTACCACAGAAGGTCAGTATGTATTTTCATACAGCTAGACGTGACTACAATATCATTTAAATGTTTTCAATTCAGTATAGTTACAATGTATAATTTCTTTAATGCAGTTGGAGTGTGCGAATTACAATCGCTAGAACTTCCATGCGAGACTTTCTGAAACAAATTAGTTTGCTAGAAGATTATCCTAGCATCCGTATGATTAATTGATGCCGGGATAAAAAATATATTATACAAAATATATTGTGGTGATGCAGGATTGGTGCGAAATTTACAGTTCGAAGACGTTCCATCAACAAGACGTCATAAGGTCTGTTTTATGAAGCAGTTTTCAAAATGTTTTCGATACATTTAAACTTTAACATTATGTTTATTAGTCTATGAAATGTTGAATAAATATATTATAAACAGAGATCTGATGATACAGGCCTCTGTACAGGAATGAATTGTATGACTAGTCGTCGTTTCGCGATTCGTAGTGAAACATCCCATTTAACCAAATCGACTTTCTACATAGATGTGTACCATCACTCTTTGTATATACATGTAATATGTATAAATCATTATTCTGATTATCTTATTTTTAGAAATAGCTGTCGTCAGTGAGATATGCCATACTTTAAGCATCTAAAGTAACACATTTGTCGTATGCCTTCGGAACGACTTACATTATTAGCTCGGTTTAGAGTGAAAAAAAATAACTACTAGATGGCTTCATTGATGTGCAGAATTATGTCCCTTTCCAGAACAAAAGCAATTATAGCTATTAGTCATGGCTCCCTGCTGTCTTAGATGGCAGTTAAAAAGACTACCAAGGCTAATCAGGTGCATCTGAAATTCATCATACTAGAAAATTATAAATTAAAAATCGAAAAGCAAAATCGTCATTAAAGCACCAAACAAAAGCAAAGCATATCCTTTGCATGAAGAAAATAAGCCTATAATTTTAACAATTAAAACAGGAAATCTCACGCAGCATTTTAATGCCAGTTTAATGGCTACTGAGGCTTATGATACCCTAGAGGATTAAAATCCTGCATAAATCTTTGTAGGTTTTTTTAAACATTCTTTATAGGTATTGCGGTTTCCATAACTTTCGGACTAGTAGGAGGCATAGCAAGCTCACTGGTAGTATTTAATGTCATCGGATACGTTATGAGATTCTCAAAGATCACACAAAGAATATCAGCAGTAAGTTCTATAAATTTTACCAATGCATCGAATATATATTTTTGAAGAAGGAAAATGTAATTAGAAAGTGGAGCAATAGATGCTTACCCTTCCGGAGCACCTGATCTCACCCCCGATTTTTAGTGGGGTTCGTGTTGCTCTGTCTTTAGTTTACAGTGTTATGTTTTGTAGTCAGTGTTTGTCTTGTGTCTATGTTAGCCCAAACGTTGTATGTTCTTTTTGATTTACGGTCTCTGGCTGCCCCTTTGGTATCTTCGAACTTTACATGTGGGATTAGATTCAGAGACGACTTAACGAAATCCAACCAAGGCCGGAAACTGCACTTGAACGTAGTGTTTTCTGCCGGAGGATATGAATCCGTATTCCAATGGCATTTATCAACCGTCTAATCCATTCAATGCATAGGAGATGTGTGTCTGTAATCAACGCCAAAGGAGGACATTCATATTGACTTTAGTTCCTTAATCGCTACCAATTCTGTGATCTATCGATGAAAAAAATACCCCAAAACATTTTTTTAACTTTGAAGACTTTGCTTGCTATAGTTTTTGTGATGTATTTTATTCATTTATTCGATATTTATTAAAGTTGTCATATTCCAAAACTTTTTTGATACGTCAATTTATGCGGCGTTTCTTTTGCGGTTCAGTATATTAAATAAGGGCAATTTCAAAAGCACACGAAATTGTATCTATATATTCTTGACTGGACACGGCAATATTTGCATATCGCCATTCCTGAAACCAATAAGATCGAATAATTTGTGATTGATTAAACTATACAGGAACTGTATCTACACATGTACATTTCATGTCCTGAAAGATATAATGATTTTATATCAAGTAGTAGTTCTTGAAATTGAGAGACTTTATACATTTTTAAGAACTACTACTTGATATAATGATCTTACGTCAAGTTGTAGTTGTTGAAATTATATTTCATGTGACCAAAGAAACGTAGAGGCATTTATTCTGAATTGGATTTTATCAAAGCGATGGATGCGTGGATGTTTGGTGTCATTTTCTATGCAAAAGTTATTTCCAAAAATTTCTTTCAGTGTACTTCCCTAATGGTCATATGTTAAGGAACGTTCCGCGATTGTTTTCATCTACGAATTCCAACTGGCATCAAAATTATAGTTTTGGTAGAGAACCCTCCACTGAACATTTATGGACATGGTCAGCTTCAACTGTTGTAGTCATTTCTAAGAAGAAGAGTTTCAAGTGTATATCCCATATGCTCCAATGTTAAACTATGATCCATGGTGACCACCATCTTGGAATTTCGATCAGCATTAAATCATGATTTTGGTAGAAGACCTTCCAATGAACATAATGAACACGTTAGGTTTCAACTGTTGAAGTCATTTCTAAGACGATCTTCTAGTGTATTTGCCAACGGATCCAGTGTCAAACTTGGTGTCTAACTATGTTCTATAGTAGCGGCCATCTTGGAATTTTGAATAGCATCAAAAATGCACTTTTGGTTGAGGAACTACCACTGCACATTCATGGACATGATTAGCTTCAATAGTCATATATGTAGTCGTTTCGAAGAAGATCTTCGAGTGTATTTCCCACAGGGCCAAATGTTTAATTATGTTTAACGGTGCGGCCGTCTTGTAATTATGATCGGCATAAAAATTGTTTTGATACAGGACCTTCCAATAAACATTTATGGACATGATCAGCTTCAACTGTCTCAGTCATATACAAGAAGATCTTCGAGTGTGTTTCCAAACTCCTCCAGTGTTTAATTCATTTCAATGGTGGCGGCCATCTTGGAATTCCGATCAGCATGACAAACACAATTTTAGTAGAGGACCTTCCAATGAACATTACGGACATGTTTAGCTTCAACTGTCGCAGTCATTTCCAAGAAGATCTTATAGTGTATATCCCATATGCTCCTATGTTAAACTATGATCCGTGGTGACGGCCATCTTGGAATTCCGATCAGCATCAAAAACATGATTTGAGTAGAAGACCTTTCAATAAGCATTATGGATACCTTAAGTTTCAATTGTTGGAGTCATTTCCATGACGATCGTCAAGGGTATTTGCCATCGGATCCAATGTCAAACTTGGTGGCGGTCATCTTGAAATTTCGATCATCATCAAGAACACAGTTTTGGTACAGTACCTTCCAATGAACATTTTATGGAATATTTAGCTTCAACTGTCATAGTCGTGTCCAAAGAAGAACTTCAAGTGTTTTTTTTTATTTCCCATAGGGTCCAATGTTAAACTTTGAGACACGGTGGCGGCCGTATTGGATTCGATGTTGCATCTCGAACACAGTTTTGGTAAAGGACATTCCAATGCACTTTTATGGATATGTTTAGATTCAACTGTCATAGTCGTTTCCAAGAAGATGTTCAAGTGTATTTCCCAAAGGGTTCAATGTTAAACTTTGTCCTGCGGTGGCGGTCATCTTGGATATCGCATTGCTACCACGAACACACTTTTGGTAGAGATGGATGAATGGATGTTATGTTTAACGTCCAGCGGGTATTTTTTCAACCATATTCAGGACGAGAACATATTATGATATGAATGTATGAATCCTGCTTTGTACTAGACCGACACGCTGAACTGGATAGGTCACTAAGGCAACAGTCCGCAGGAAGACATGTCATCCCACTCGGACACGTTATTCTGACTCCGAGCCGACCAGTCTTTGCTCTTAATGCTGCGTGAGAAGCAGCAAATACCAATTTTTAATGTCTTTGGTTTGATCCGGCCGCGGATCGAATCCACGACCTTCCGCACTCGAGGCGAGCACGCTAACCATTACACCACCGAGGCGGTTTTTTTTTTGGTAAAGAACCAACAATGAACAGTTATGGATATGTTTAGCTTCAACTATCACAGTCGTTTCGAAGATGATCTTCAAGTGTATTTTACATAGGATCCAATGTTAAACTTTGTCCCGCGAATGCGGCCATCTTGAACTTGGGATAGGCACCAAGAACAAAGGCTTGGTAGAGGACCTGTCAAGTATCATTCACATCATAAAACAATTCCATCGGCTATAAAGATCTTTGAAATTTCAGCCGATCAAAACACATTATTGGCACTGGCGGCCATGTTGAATATCTGATCCGAACGAAGAAAATACGTTTCATGAAGAATCTTCCAGTGCAATTTTCTGCCAAATTTGGTTCCATTTGGCTCGGTGGTTTCTGAGAGTAAGATTGAAATGTGAATAGGTAAAGCTAGAAGGACGATATGACGGACAACAAGTGATGGTTATAGCTCATATGGTCCTTCGGACCAGGTGAGGTAAAAATATATTTTAGTGTTAGGTTAGTCTTTCTTAGGACTTAAAAAATCGTCAATTACATCTTCGATAGTCTGCATAAACACTTCGTTAGACAAATAAAAAATAATTCCATACATGGGAAACCACAGTAATTGAAATGCCCTCTTTTTATTACCATCACATATTGTAGACATGGGTTGAATCGTTTGCAGCATATTTACCTACTGAATAAGACTGTAGTTAAACAAACGTACCTGTAGTGGACAGAATATTCTTAACTTCAAATGTACGAGTATCTCCTGTTTGCATGGTGCAGGTCACAGGGTCAGTAACAGTGTCAGTAGCGGCAATTGTGAAGATCAATGAGCCGGTTGTGGTATCTTCAGATATTGAAATACTCGTTGGAAGATTGTTGATAACAGGAGGCTGAAATAATACATACATATACACCTAAAAAGTTGAAATCATTATTTTCTTTCAAATTGCAATGAATGTGAAAAAAACATGCTACAACAGATCCTGTGGTTTTGCTAATAAAATAATTGTTTTAATGTGTTTAAAGTATATGAAGATTAGTATACACTGCTGTTGAAATACATTATTATTAATTTTATTTATAATTTGAATAATTTGACGTTGATTATATACATTTTCAGCTAGAATCAATATAGTCCATTTGTTTGTCTCCTACACATAGATTTTAGCAACAAATTTCCTTACTACAGCACGGTACATTAATGATTAGTATTGATCTATTTACCGAAAGCGAAATGCTCAGTCTTTTCAAATGTTTGATAGGAAATATACAAGCTCGTATTGTTAGGGGGTTATTATTGTATCTCTTCAATCGAGTTCGTTAATCTTCATGATTTAAAGCTTTTGTACAAACTAGATCCCAATAAAACACGGGGAAATGTTGAATAGGTCAAAGTATTATTACATTTATCTCTGGGTAAATCAAAATAAGAGTTCAAAATTTAATAAACAGGTCGAAAGGATTGATAACTTTTTTTTCTTCGTCAGAATAAGTGTGAACAGTAATAGTGGTGTACGTATGTTCTTATTTCAAAAATCATAGAAGAGTTTTTAGGACGATGGTACCTTTTAAGTCCTAGTTCAGATGCATACATTTTTTATTGCACATGGGCTATCCAGAGAATATATATTTCAGATATTTTCTATGAAATACTCATGATTCGTGGTACTTTAATTTATCTATCCATCCATTTATAAAAATAACTTTACGCTAACATCGAAATTTTTTTGTCTACAATTACTGCAAGAATATACATCTGTATATACAATAACAATATCGATCTTAATGTAAATGTAAAGCAATACTAATTTCTCTCGGCCAAAGTTTAGGATCATGTGGTAGTTTTCGTACAAACACTGTACCTTGTTTTGGATAGTAATTTTTTGTGTTCCAGTGGATGATCTGCCACATGGATCTTCAACTTTTAACTGAAGGTTATATTGTCCAACAGGTGGCACTGATTTTATGGTGATATTACCTAAAATAATAAAAATATTAGTCTCTAAATGTACAAAAGTTTTATAAATACTTTATAATATGTGACATCGATGATAATTTTGTAAACACGATCAGTACGTCAGCTGTTCATATTTCTTAATATCAAAATATCGTTGCAAATTTTAATGATAATCTGAGTCATTGATTTAGTTCCCTCTTAATTGCAACGGTGAAACAGATTACCTATAATACAAGTAATCACTCATTCTTTAAAGAATACACAAGATAAAGTTTTTAAGTGTCCATGGGGCACAGATACCCCAGATGTAAATGCTCTTTTAAACAGAACTAAAATCACAGAAGATCTCAATTCTATTTTGCAACTATGTGTTGAAAATTTCATTCTGCGAAATTTGAAGTACATTAACTCTAGAACAACAAAACCAAAACACTCAAATCGAACATAACCTACAATATCCTAGTTTTAACTTTATCTAAATTATCAAAGATTTGACCATAGGACAATATGTTTTGATAACGACAAAAAACTGCCATACTTTCACATTTCAAGGGCCGCGACGTCACATCTTCAGTGGCATTATCCCACATCATTTAAACTTGGATTGTATTTTATTTGTAATTTGCAATAATGTCGTAAAAACCACATAAATATACATTTCAAATAATGTTAAGGACCACAGCTCGCAACACAAAAAAAATAATCGTTCAAATTGAAACATCGTGTCAAAAATGCATCATCCATTGGAGTAGTAACCAATAAAGTGCCATTTTGTATTAAATTTCATGGGTGTCACTCCACATTACAAAAGCGTAATTCGTCAGAATCGGCCTTAACCTGTATTTTGTAGTAGCAAAATAGTATATAAGAATCACAAATAACATTTGGTAAAATTTTAAGGATCGTCACCAAAATGCATCCAAATGGAATTTTACCTCCATTTTGTTAATTGTAATATGGTGTACAAAGTCCATTAGAATAAGGTCCAAGAAGCTGAAGTTGCTGAATAGAACCACAGAAACCGGAAGTTTTGAGTTTCAATGACCAAACTTCTAAAAACTGTTAAAATAAAACATTATCTGCATTTTGTCATAGCTTTCTTACAACATTCTAGTTTGATTGCCACCAAACAACACTACCCTTAAGGCGAAAGGTCAGCGATTAACCGAAGTTTATCATTATTAAAGTACAAATATACGAAGTGATAATTGGAAATTTAATGCAGCTGCGCCGATATAGTGACCGTCAAAATAAAATGGACTCATCAATACTCTTTTTTATTGCCGCTAATAACCTGCACACAAATAAACCTTATGAAAATGGATCTAGATAGAATATTTAAATATAAACACCACGGGAGAAAAGATGAACTGTAGCGTAAATATCGACATAAAGCACCAATTCTGCTACAATGTTGATGGATTATTTTACCTCAATCGTGTACCATTGGCTGAGAATGACGTGAAAAATTGTATCACATGACATGACATATATTCTGACCATTCGGATGGAAATACAGTACCGACCCGTCGAACGTTACATGCTTGGCTGTCGAATCGCTGGCGAGACTTCGTTAGCAAGGTGTCGAATCGCTAGCGAAAAAAGCTGACGAGGAATCGAAAACAGAGGTATCTTTGACCCCTCGTCAGCTTTTATGGCTATCTACGACTCGAACCCTCGCTAGGGAAGCTCGACCCCTCGCTATCGACAAAATATCAGTCGTCAGCATTTCACCTCCTTGTCAGTCGATGCATACTATTCAATATTGAAATATATTTACCATCTACATTGTGAAAATGTAAACTTTTATATATAATTGATTTCATCCAGAACTGTATAAATATAGTTTATTTTGATTCACTACTGTACATTCTTACAATTATGTCGGAAAAAAATTTAAAAAAGAGACTTTTAAATTTTATATAACATTGTGCGTAGTATATATTTCATTTGCAATGTACTTTTTATAGGTAAACATGGTAAATGTCATCCATGCGGTAGGGTTTGTTATGCACACCTTCACACAAACATTATTTACCTGACTGGCATGTGCATTGGGATAGCGGGTAATAAATGCCAGTGAATCCACATAACACCTATCTTGTTATAAGATAATTAAAGAAAAGTCCGTTCAGCGGAAACGACTTCATTGTTTTTGCAATTAACTTGTAAATATGAATGAATATGCACGTGGTCTTAAAATTTGTACCTATCCTGATTGTCACAATCATGATTTCCAGATGGTAAGTCTGATTTATTACATTTTAAATCATTTTTTAAAGTTAGAATATTCGGATATTCTCCGAAATTAGTACCATTCCAAACCGGCATTGTTGTGTATTTCTTATTGAAATACACATCTGAGCGTGTTAATTTTCTAACCTGGCGAAATCAGACTGTCGAGGAGTCGGATGTTCGGCGGTCGAAGGGTCAACTGTCGCTAGCGAATGAATATCTTTCGTCAGCTTTTCGCTAGCGAAAAGGTGCTGAGTTTCGCCAGCGATTCGACAGCCGAGGGATCAAGCGTAGCTACCGAGAGGTCAAAATAGGCTGGCTTCTCTCAATATTTAAAATGAAAATATTTTATATAAAGTGTACACGTAATTAACAGCCGCAGCCAACTTTTCAGCATTTACATTATAAAAAAACAAAACAAAACAATAGCAGAAATGTTTCTATTTTAAGCTAAATCAGTATTCTACATGGGTTGTATTAAAGTGCTTTTAATTAAGAAATGGCTAACTGTCACGTGTTTTATAAGTGACTCATTTTTCGTTTACACTTTGCTTTGACTTGTTTCTGTCTGTAGCTGTTTTTGTAGGAACTGTTAAGTGAAAAAAATTGTTTTAATATCGAATCATTATGTTACAAAAGACAATTACACACAAACACGTATGCGTCAAGTTTACTTGGGCAAAATAGATCACCAAAGCCTGGCCAGAAGAGCAGTTTTTTTACTTGTGCATTAGTCTCTCAGTTTCCAATAATTTGTGTAAAAAATGAATTATAGTTCGCTATAAATAATGAGAAAATATCTTCTCATTTTTCATTTAACATGGAATTTTGCAGATTTGAGAAGCAAATTCTCAGTATATGCACAAATTATTTCCAAAAATATTTCTATTTTCCATTGCATAGTTTATTTGCTACACTGTATAAGAATACATATTTTAATCCACAACCATAAAAGCAAATCCACTGAAATATATTTCATGTCGGATTGTCAACAGAAGTAAATTTTGCTTCAATTCGAGTCGATTCTATTCAATGATCAACTTTGGTGCATGTTTCCGGATAGTGCAATTCTTACTTGCCGGAAAAAATGAGTTCTTTTCCGGCAAATGGAATGTGTAAAGGTTGCCTGGACGAGACCTTTAATTGAACGCCTTTAGATACTTATGAGCGAAGCGTAGACACGGGATCTGTATTCTAATTAGATTGTGTAAAAACAAGGAAAAAGCGGCGATACCTCCTTTTTCTTGTTCCCAACGATAAGCTCTTCTTTTACAGAAAATATATCAAACTTATATTGGTTTCTTTGGTTGCATCTTTTCTGGCAAAAATAAGTTACTTTCATAGATTTTCGTTATTATAATCCATTTGAGTCTAATTAGATGGAATAACTCAGACTGCCTTTCAAAAAACATCTCGAAAAAGAGTAAAACATACATTTTCATTGGAAATATACACTCCCAAAAAAAGAAACGCAACATGTGAAAAAATAGAATTTACTTCAAACTTTCAACATCAATTTAGATATAGAAATAAGCGTCATATTAAGTTGACATTTGGCATATTCATTGTTCAGAACTCTAAATTCATGAAAATGATGGAATTTATCACGGCAATATTCAAAACGTTCAGATAATGTCAGTATCTGTTATGTCCATTAACCTGAAACACAGCTCTAACCGGTCTCGGCATACACTGAATTAAGCGTCGAATTCGGTCCTGCGGAATTCTACGCCATAATTGACGAAAAGCCTGCTGGAGCTCCTGGAGATTGTGAGATTGTGCGCCACCGGTTGTCGACTGCGCACGCAACGATCCAAATCATCCCATAAATGCTCTATTGGGTTCAAATCTGGTGATTTAGGAAGGACTGTAACGTTCTGGTTCGCCAGAATGTCCACTGTTGCACCGACTGTGTGGTCGAGCGTTGTCGTACTAGAAAATCTTCCTGCAGAAGTCTACAGCGGGCAAGAGATGATGTCGTAAAATTTCGTCTTTGTAACGAGCGGCGTTTAGGTTGCCAGGGATGTGCACTAGCCGTGTTCCGGGGGGTGTAGGATATAGCTCCCCACATCATCACACTTCCTCCGCCGAAATTGTCGACCTCGACGACACACTTCCTTGCGAAACGTTTGTTCCGACGTCTGTACACACGAATACGGCCATCTCGTCTCTGTAGTAGGAATTTTGATTCATCGTTGACCCAGACGCGCCTCCAGTTCCACAGGTCCCATACCCGGACTAAATTGCACCATCGGACTCTTGCAAGACGGTGATAGCGTCTCTGGACAGAACCAAAGTAAGGTCGTCTGGCGCATAAGCCATTTTCATGTAGACGGTTCTTGACAGTTTGTTCCGATATTCTTCGAAGACCAGCAATATTTGAGGCTGTTTCTGCGGATATCACAGTCCGGTTTCTCAGGTGGATAACCCGGATGTACCGGTCTTGTGCTACTGTGGTGATTCTAGAGCAGCCAGAACGATGACGGTCAGCTATTGCCCGAACTGTTGGTACCATTGCTAGAGTCGAGAAAACATGCTAAGGTGAACGTTATAAAGTCTGGAAACTGCATTGCCTTTAAGACGCCCAAAAACGATATTCCGGGTTGCAGTGTCCAACCTTGGTATGTCGTACAGCGTCAGGAACCAATTTAGAGACTACATTTAATCAAACGATTAGCTGTCTTTTATACCCATTATACGCGCTTAAAAGTAAGCTACGATTCGACCGTGCACCTGTTCTCTTTTTTCCAGTACGCCTTCTTCGTACAGCGTTACACATGCTGACCCGGAAAGGTCACATGTGATCAAAATCCGTGATCAGGAATTTAAATTCCTTCATTGGACATCAAAATTTTACAATGATCATGTTCTCATTTCTTTATTATAAGTATCAAAACGAAAATTTTTATTTGGAAAAAATAATTGCATGTTGCGTTTCTTTCTTTTTTTTTTCTTTTTTTTTTTGAGAGAGAGAGAGAGAGTATATTTGCTAACGGATTAGCCCCAAAAAAATAGGATGTTTCTAGCAATTCGCTTAATATGGTAGCCGTTTTTCATCTTATGTCAAGTCCGTTGATGAGAAACTTAGCATAAATGTTCATGCTTCGGAAAACATCATTGACCAGTTTCAAAGAATTTTAGTGCTTACTCATTTCCGTTTAGTTTGCTGTAATATTTCAAATATGGTTTCCAGTCATGCGCATCGGGTTCACCTCTTATCCATTTCAGCTGAATTTCCCTATTTGCAGACGAAAAGTCGGTCAATATTATCTCGTCAAACCATTTAGCAGCAGGCATTGCCATATATAGACATGGTCCAGAGCCCACGTCTAACAGTCGATGTCCTTTAACTGTTCCTGTAAAATGATGTTATGTCAGCAGATCTCGTGCAGAATTAAATTATGGTAGATTTATCACATCCGAAATTAACTAATAATCAATAGTTTTTCATATCAAAAATGCAAATGTTGATATTCAATATTTCTCATCAAAGAAGATGTTTCAGTAAGTCATCTGATTGTACCATCTAAACTGGATATACATGCATTTATTAATAAGTACGTACATGACTCCTTCCACTTTATTCGATCACAAGAAGACTTGTCACTTGTACCATTAATTTAAGGGTAACAAGGCTTGATTAAAAAATCACATGTTTTTCAACTTTTAAGGGTAACCGTCTTCTTGACGGGAAAATTTTAGAAACAACATCTGAATAGTTTTGAAAACTGTATAATCTGAACTTTCAAATACCATAAGTGGTAAATTGATCAGGCGTATTTTAATTTCCGAAAATAATGACGCCAATTTAGGTACTTATTTACCTCTTACATTATTTTTAACTCTTTTTCTTCACAAATTTCATGTATGAAAAGCTCACCCTTTTCATAGAAATGATTCTCATTTTTGTCCAAATTATCTGCGTAATCTTTGTAATATTCTCTATTAAAACCAATACAGGCATCTTAAGATTTAACTGTCATAATCGTTTCCACGAAAAGTATCTTAAAGTGTATTTCCCATAGGGCTCAATGTTAAATTATGCTCCACAGTTTCAGTGATCTTGGAATTGCGATCGGCATCAAAAATACGGTTTTGGTAGATGACCTTCCAATAAACATTTATGGACATGTTTCACTTTGGCTGTCTTAGTCGTTTCCAAAACGATCTTCAAGTGTATTTCCCATAGGGTCCAATGTTAAATTATCTACCACAGTGGCCGCCATCTTAGAATTCCGATGGGCATCAAAAACATGTATTTGGTAAACGACCTTCCAGTGAATATTTTTGAACATGTTTAGTTTCAACTGTCATAGTCGTTTCAGAGAAAAATATTTTCAAATGTATTAAACTTTGTCCCACGGTGGCAGCCATCTTGGATTTCGGATTGGCACCATAAACACAATTTGGTAGAGGACCAGTCAAGGATCATACACACAATAAAACAATTCCATCAGCCAAGGATCATTCAAACATTAAAAGATTTCGATCAGCTGTGTAGTTTCAGACAAGATGATCATTGAAACTTCAGCCAATCAAAACATATTATTGGCCCTAACCGAAATGTTGCATTTCTGATCCAAACGAAAAACATAAGAACAAGGGGCGTTAAGGCCCTTATTTGGCTTAAATATGCCCACAAATTAAAATCCCGGTTTGCAAAATATAGGCGTAAAATAATGTTGAAATGCATAATTTGTAATAAATGAAACAAAATCCATATTTCTTACCTTACTATGGCAATAAGGCATTACCAAATTGACAAAACTTGGTGAATTCTTAAATTTTTTTTTTGAAGAATTTAGCCAATTTTCAGATAATTTGGGGATTGGGAAATTATCTCCGCATGCAAGAAACAACATATTTGGCGTAAATATGTAATGGAGTAGTATTTACTCATGTAAAATTATTGTGTTGTTTCTCAAATGCGGACACTATTTTCCGAACCAAAATTTGCCTAAAACTGCTCAAAATCAAAAATTTAAACACTTGTCGTTAATGAAGGTACATTATGACATCATTGTAGCGTCATAATGACGAAAATGAACCTTAAAAGATTTATTTTCTTAAACTTTGTACATTTTAGCTGGTTCTAGGTACTTTTGAGTCGATTTAATTCATATTCATATTTTCGGTCAGAAACGGGCTTAAGCCCCCTACTCCTTTTTATAGAAGATCTTCTAATGCAGGTTCCTGTCAGGTTTGGTTCCATTTGGCTCAGTGCCTTCTGAGGAGAAGATTGAAATGTGAAAAGTTAAGGAAGGACGAGGGCCGCCAAGTGATGGCAATAGCTCACCTGGTCCTTCGGGCCAGGTGGGCTAAAATACATATATATGGGAAATGGGATATGTGAAACATTTTATTTTCAATACAGATTAAAAAATATAAATGCACGTATAAAGGATTTGAAATTACTATTTGAATGTCAATTGACAATATAACTCATCCAATACTAGCGAGATTGTTAAGTCATATTTTTGTACACAAATTACATTTAAAACGAAACTGGCACTTTTTAACAGATTATGGACATTTCGAGTTTTATACAACAGAGTAATTTATATGGTCATAATAGACAATAAAATTGCTTAGTAAACAAGACACGGTCGCTTCATTTGAATATAAAAAAGGCTATTTCATAGCACATAAATTCGATCTCGGCAATATCTAATGCAGAATTTGTTGCTACAATAACGTATACGGGTTATGGTACGCTTTTGTCTGGTTCCAAAGTAAATGGCATAGTTTGTTTTATCTGCGTGCGTGTATGATTAATGGAGTAGGGGGAATGATGTATGAGAAATGGCAAATGGTGTATCGTGTAAGAGGAGTATTGTAGTTAATGCATAATTGCTAATTTTTGTCATTTATCGCAGAAATATTTTACGCCTGGTTGCAGAATATGTTCAATTAAACCCATTATTGATTTTATGAAATCTAACATTAATTTAAACCGAGGAACTAATTTGTAAAATTATAAACTTTGAGAAAAAATTTTTATGAACGGATGAAATAAATACATGTATGTGATATTTACTGTGTAAGAGTATATGAATAACACCTTATAATATGAAGCACAAAAAGACTGATTCTTAATTTTATGATGTTTTCAATCGTGTTTTGTTTTGTTTTATTGTGAAAACAAAGTTCAAGATTATTTTACCCCTGTACCAAGTCTATTGACGTGTTTTTTTTGTTTT